>CM064510.1:1356918-1499418 GCA_032716605.1 Paralithodes platypus
TTACAGTGATTTGACAGTATTTAGCTTTGTGTACGAATGTTTCTAATACATTGCGTTTCTCTATTCTTCAACAGGTAAGCATGGACGTTCTTGGTAACATCATTAAGGGGCGTTACCGTTTGTTTTTGTTATCTTTTTCTCCTTTTCTCTCTTGCCCTGGCTTGTATCCATTCGGCCCCATTCAGCCAACTGTTTTAAGACGTTTATCCCCATCCAGGTGTCGATTTCTTCCTGGCGAGCGATAGCGAGCCAGCATTGTATGGAGAACTCCGGCTTCGCCGGAAACATTTTCCATCGACAAATGTTAAAATTTAGCTAGCTGTCAAAACAAAATTTGTATATGCTGGCTCGCTACCGCTCGCCAGGAAAATATTGACACCTGGATGGGGGTAAACGTCTTAAAACAGTAGGCTGAATGGGGCCGAATGGATACAAGCCAAAGAGAGGGAGAGAAAGATAAAAAAAAAAGCGGTGGGCTCCCCTAAGGTGAGCGGTGAGCCGAATCTTCCGTGACGAACCCTCCAAACAACACACAGGTATTTTAATTTACTTAGGCATCTATTACTTCGTCAATTTAACCCCTTTTGTACCGGCTCCGTCCTGTTAACCCCTTGAAGCTCTGACGCGTTTTAGCAGTTTATTTTGGCTATCATTAGACAATTTTATGCAGCTTAGGAAGGATCTGTGGGTATTAAAAGGGTAAATACTATCTCAATCAACCCTCTGACTTCCATATACCGTTACTAATCTGAATAAAATCGTCTAACAGTAGCCAGAAACAGAACAGTAACGCGTATTGGAGCTTGAAAGGGTTAACTATATTCCGGTTACTATTCGGCGGTTGTATTTAGTTTTGAAGGAGCCTCCAGCAATAAACAGGCTTCGAACTCTCTCACTTAACCCTTTTTGCTACCCAGATCCTTCTTAAACTACACAAAATCGTCTAAGTGTATCAAAAATAAAATGAAATAGACGTCGCCGGTACGGAAGGGGTTAAGTGTCTATGTGTTTTATCTTTAAAGGTAATGGTATCCATCAGTCCATCTATCTACCCAATTTTCTATGCACCTGTATGTCCGTCTTTTGTTGTTGTTGTTGTTCCCTAAGCTGCCTGGCCGAACAGCCCAGAGTCCTTAAGGAAGGCCATGGCCACGGTCAGGCTTTCCCACAGAGCTCTCAAAGATTGTAAATTGTGTTGTTGGCGTAAGTGGTTGTGTGAAATGCAGTCTTCTATGATGTGTTTAATGGTATGGGGTGCTGTGTTACAACCCGCGCAGGTGTCGACGACGGAGTCATCCAGTCTCTTCTGATAGCTCAGAAGAGCTGGATGGTGTCCGCATCTCAGCCTGGCCAGGTGGACTCTGTCCTCGCGAGGAAGGGAGGATTCAGAAGGATGGATTTCGGGAGGTCGTGCTTGCAGCTGCGTGTTGTCTATGAGTGAGTGGATGGAACGGCGAGTGATATGAGTATGGATGTGCTTCCGGAAGTTGGTTCGGGGTGGGCAGGGAGGGAGAGAAGACAGCATTTGTGTGTGATAGCGTGTGCTGGGTGTTGTTTTGATATTTCTTGGTGTCTGTGGGTGTGTTGCCATGTAGTGTAGTGTGTGGTGTTGATTCGTGGAGGCTACTGCCAGGAATTGAGTGCCTCTCTTGTCTAGATGATCTTTGACTTTGAGGACTTTGGTTTCTTGATGTAGGTGATCTGTGGGTGTAGTAGCTGTGCATCCTGTGATGATTTTCAGGGCTTTATTTTGAATAGTCTGTAAGGTCTTATGATGTGTTTCAGCTAGGTTAGAAGCCCAGGCTGGGCTTGCGTATTCAATAACTGATCTTATGTATTGTTTGTAGGCTGTGGTGGTGGTTTCTTTGTTGTGTCCAAATTTCGTGTGGGCAAGTGATCTGAGGGCGTTAAGTCTGGGTGTCAGTTTCTTTTTAGTGTTTGTGGTGTGCTGTTTAAATGTAATTTGGGTGTCGTATGTTACTCCTAGGATTTTGTGTGTGTGTGTGTGTGTGTGTGTGTGTGTGTTAGGGGTGTGTTGTTTATGTTGAGTCCCGGGACGTAATCGTGCTCTCCTGTCCAGCTTGTGAGGAGGGTTGCAGTGGATTTAGCTGGGGCTAAATTGAGTCAGTTTGTAGTGCACCATTCATGTAATGTGTCGAGATAGTCTTGAAGGAGTCTTGTTGCTG
Organism: Paralithodes platypus; assembly: GCA_032716605.1. Classification (NCBI taxonomy): domain Eukaryota; kingdom Metazoa; phylum Arthropoda; class Malacostraca; order Decapoda; family Lithodidae; genus Paralithodes; species Paralithodes platypus. Next base: position 1,359,105 of record CM064510.1, read on the forward strand.
TGTCTGGGTTTTGGTGCGTGCTTGTGAGTGTTATGTCGTCTGCGTAGAAGGCTATGGATATTTGGGGTGAATTTGGTGTATTTATATCATGCATGTACAGATTGAAGAGTGCGGGCGACAGGAAGGATCCTTGCGGGACTCCGTTTGGGAAATTTCTAATGCTAGATGACTGACCGGCAAAAGATACGTGTGCACATCTGCCTGCTAAGAAGTTGGCCAGCCATCTTTTTGTGTTGTTGTGCATGTTTGTGTTGTAGATTTTGTTTGTTAGGTTGTGGTGGGGGATGGCATCGAAGGCTTTACTAATGTCGAGTGTGGCAAGTACTGATCTGCGTGGTGGTCTAGCTGAGTTGATGCCGTCAAAAGCTCTTTGTGTAAGGTCTGTAAGAAGAGTGTTTGTGGAGTGCAATGGCCTGAAGCCGTGTTGTGTTGGAGAAAGGGGTAAGTCAGGTGTCATCAGTTGTAGTACAAGGCACTCTATGACTTTGGAGGGGGTGCAAAGGAGTGTGATAGGGCGGTGTGAGGAGGGTAGCGTGGGGTCTTTGTTAGGTTTGGGGAATGTGATGATGATACCATGCTTCCAGATGTCTGGTATTGTGTTGTGTGAGTAGCTGTAGTTTGATATGTTAGTGAGTGCTTGTATGCCTTGTGGTCCCAGGTGTCTGAGGTGAATGTTGCTTATGTTGTCTATGCCACAGGCGGGTGAGAGCTTGAGATTGTTGATGATATGCTTTGTCTGGTTGTTGGTGAAGGGTGTATAGTCAGGGTCTGTGAGGAATTGTCTTTTTCGTCGGATGACACGTCGGTCGTCTTTGTGGGGTTTTAGGTGACTGACATGAGAGAAGTGATTGATGAGAGTGTTTGCTTGTTGTTGAAGAAATCGACACCTTGATGGGGATAAACGTCTTAAAATAGTTGGCTGAATGGGGCCGAATGGATACAAGCCAGAGAAAGAGAGAAAAGGACAGAAATACAAAACAAGCAGGTCACCCCCCTTAACCCTTTTGACGACCACAGATCCTTTCTCAACTGCACAATATCATCCCAATAGAGCTAGAATAGAATTAAAATTACGTCGCCGGTACGGAAAGGGTTAATCTACCTTTCTGTTTACCTCTCTAGTCGTTCATCTATCATATTTTCAATCCGCATTTGCACTCCTTTATTCCCCTTCCATCCCCCCCACTCCCCTCCTTAAGGGGAGGTTTTTAGTGTGTTTCCTAGACTTACATCAAGCTTGAAATTACACCCCCTTGACCCCCTTTTCAAGATAAATCTGTAAATTTTTCGGTAGAAAAGTGTATCGGCCACAGGCCGGTTCCTCTTAAATTTCCGGTTCGCTATCGCTCGCCAGGAAAAAAACGACACCTAAATGGCACGAAAGGTCTTAAATTTGACATAAATGGGGCGAAAGTTCTTAAAATCGCCAAATTAATGGGACGAACGTCTTAACATCTCAAAAGCAATGGGGCTAAACATGGGGGAGAAAGGGGTAAATAAAAAAATCCCTCAAGTGGAAATCTCCCCTTAAAGCCAGTGTCACACGAACGCTTTTCCCGGCAATTTGCGATGAGCCAGTTTTGTTATCGTAATATTTTGATGCTTTTTCTTCTTGGCATCGGAAACTAGACTGAATGTAGATAAAACTAACTTAAAACTTGCAAAATAAACAAACCACAACTTGTACGAACACAGTACAAAGGCAAAACAACTAATCAAAATCGCCATGTGGAAACAACGCTTAAGGGGAGGTTTTTAGTGTTTCCTAGACCTCCATCAATCTTAAAATTACACCCCCTTGAGTCCCTTTCAAGATAAATTTGTACATTTTACGGTAGAAAAATGTCCCGGCCAAAGGCCGGTTCCTCTTAAATTACAGGCTCGCTATCGCTCGCCAGGATAAATTCGACACCTGAATTGCACGAAAGGTCTTAATATGGGGTGAAAGTTCTTAAAATCGCTAAACTAATGGGGCAAACGTTTTATAATATCAAAAGCAATGGGGATAAACATGAGGGAGAAAGGGATCAAGAAAAAAATCCCTCAAGTGGAAACCTCCCCTTAAGCAAAATTATAATTTGTAAATATATATATTTTTTTTAGGTGCCTGAATGTTGTTAAAACTTGCATTTTTAAGCTGCCAGACTACAATTGCCGGTAAAAATTGCCGGAAAAAGTGCTCGTGTGACACTGCCTTTATTCAGTGATGGGCGGTTCCTACCATACATATATACACATCGGCCACATTACAAAGGTGAGCGATAGGCCGAGTCTTCCGGGCCCAACCTTCCACACACCACCACCGCAATACCCAGGAAATTGAAATGGAGGCCCATGGTAGGGAACTTTGTGGGGAGAATTCTGCATAGCGAGGGCGGTCCTTAGTGATCTTAGCTCCATTAAATGTTCTTTCCTCTTAAAAATAAAACATTACGCTTTCCATAATGCAGTTGGGTCTGAGTACATGATTAGATTGATATCCAAAATTCGAAAATGGATATTAATCGTGATCGTGTACTCAACCTTTAACTGTGTCGGTGGTGTAATGGTTAACTTTAGATGCTTATGTTCTGGGTGTGGTGTCCCGAGTTCGAATCTCAGGAGGACCATATGCATTCATTAGTTTATTCAAGTACATTGGGGTTTGTAAGTGATGATCAATGTTAAGAACGGTGTGTTCCTTATCTACCCCCGTACAGCTCCTTGCTCTGTACAGGGTCACGGTGAGCCCATGTATCAGCATATCACTTTCTCTTACTAATTCCCTATAATCTCTCTCTACACGCTGCAATGGTGCATCTCTCTCACTCTTCTACCGCTATTACTATAATCAGTGTTCTTCAGAGGTTTATCAGTGTATACCTCCTCCCTTACGGTGAGTGGGGGCACCCTTCTTTCAACACACTCCCACTCCTATTCTGTCCAAATTCCCAAACCCAAGAGTGAACTGATTTTCCCAGTCTATCTTAAGGGGAGGTTTCCACTTGAGGGATGTTTTTCGAACTTCCTTCTCCCTCATGTTTAGCCCATTGCTTTTGAGATTTTATGACGTTTGCCCCATTAGTTTGGCGATTTTAATGACTTTCGCCCCATTTCTGTCAATTTTAAGACCTTCCGTGCAATTTAGGTGTCGATTTTTTCTGGCGAGCGATAGCGAGCCTCTAACTTAAGGGGAAACGGCCTTCGGCCGGTACATTTCTCTACCGAAAAATGTACATATTTATCTTGAAAGGGGGTCTAGGTGATGTAAGTTTAAGCTTGATGGAGGTCTAAGCAACAAACTAGAAACCTCCCCTTAACATATGTTTACGCGATTACCAATATACAGTATGTTTAGAGATAATGAATAACAAATCCTCTAAATATATAGAAATATAAACACATTAAGAGGGTGACCTGCTGGCTGTTAGTTCTGTCCTTTTCTCTCTTTCTCTGGCTTGTATCCATTCGGCCCCATTCAGACAACTATTTTAAGACGTTTATCCCCATCTAGGTGTCTATTTCTTCCTGACGAGCGATAGCGAGCCAACATTATATGATGAAATCTGGCTTCGCCGGAGACATTTTGCTATCGAAAAATGTACAAATTTAGCCTGCTGTCAAAACCATTTAAAAAATAAGCTGGCTCGCTACCTCTCACTAGTACAAAATTGACACCTGGATGGGGATAAACGTCTTAAAACAGTAGTCTGAATGGGGCCGAATGGATACAAGCCAGAGAAAGATAGAAAAGGACAGAACAAAAACAGGTCACCCCCCTTAAAATAAATTAATCACAATATAAACCTCAATAAGTAACACCCCGTTCCTAACATTAATCATCAATTACAAACCCCAATGTACTTGAATAAACTAATGATAGCCTATGGTCCTCCCGGGATTCCAACTCGGGACACCACACCCAGAACATCAGCACCTAAACCATTACACCTAGCATATGGTCCTCCCGGGATTCCAACTCGGGACACCACACCCAGAACATCAGCACCTAAACCATTACACCATCAACACAGTTAAGGGGGGTGACCTGCATTTATTCTCTCCTTTTCTCTCTTTCTCTGGCTTGTATCCATTTGGCTCCATTCAGCCTACTGTTTTGAGACGTTTATTCCCATCCAGGTGTCAATGTTTTAATGGTGAGCGGTAGCGAGCCAGCTTATTTAAAAACAAATGTTTTTACATCAGGCTAAATTTATACATTTTTCGATAGAAAAATGTCTCCGGCGAAGCCGGATTTCTTCATAAAATGCTGGCTTGCTATCGCTCGCCAGGAAGAAATCGACACCTAGATGGGGATGAACGTCTTAAAATAGTAGGCTGAATGGGGCCGAATGGATACAAGCCAGAGAAAGAGAGAAAAGGAGAAAAATAAAAAAAATCAGGTCACCCCCCTTAAACAGAGTTATATAACACATACATGCAATGTTATCATAAAATACATCTCAGTTTCCTTGTAACATAAAGTAAATCTCTGCTAGGGAAATTCCAGAAATTCCAGAAATTCCAGAAAACGTGTAGTTGTGGAAATGTAAACGATGCCGGCAAGTATTCATGCATGGTAAATGTGGGTGAGAGAGAGAGAGAGAGAGAGAGAGAGAGAGAGAGAGAGAGAGAGAGAGATTTACATAGATTCACTGGCCACACAAGCCTTACGATCCAAACGATGTGGTCAGGACTTAATTCTAGTAGAGATGGCATATCCGATAGAAAAGGAAAGTTTAAGGAAAGGATAGAAAAGAAAAAGAAGAGAGAGAGAGAGATTTGCATAGATTTACATAGATACACTGGCCACACATGCCTTACAATCCAAACAAGGTGGTCAGGACTTAATTCTAGTAGATATGGCATATCCGATAGAAAAGGAAAGTTGAAGGAAAGGATAGAAAAGAAGAGAGAGAGAGAGAGAGAGAGAGAGAGAGAGAGATTTACATAGATTCACTGGCCACACATGCCTTACGATCCAAACGAGGTGGTCAGGACTTAATTCTAGTAGAGATGGCATATCCGATAGAGAAGGAAAGTTGAAGGAAAGGATAGAAAAGAAGAAGAAGAGAGAGAGAGAGAGATATTCTTATATAGATATGGATATGAACTGTACAATCTGCTTAATAAGTGATGTCTCGGCACCAGGTATATTTTGATCAATAATTGGTATCGGCAATATCTAAACTAGATTTCTTCATTTCAAGTGATATATACAAACATATTCCTACACTTACCCACCCTATTCAACATCTGACAGACATCAATACAGCACAGAGCGAGCCAAACGTAATGACAGCTGAGACATGACTTATTAGCGCGACCTTACACAAATATACAGTGGACATAGGAAGGCAACACTATGATATTGGTAGAGCGTAAGTTGGCTCCGTGTTGCCGGGGCGTTGATTTGGAACCTGCAGTGGTGAGTTACCCAACTTGGAACACAGGGGCTTCTACACAATAATCAGGTTAAAGGGGTAGTGCTTGGTTTTTGGTCTATATATTAATTTAATTTTGAGTTTCCTCGCTAGACCTTCATAAAGCTTAGAAGAAAAAAAACTTGACCCCCTTTCAAGATAAATTTCTACATTTTTCGGCAGAAAAATTTCCTGTTTCCTTCTAAAATTAGAGGCTCGCTATCGCTCGCTAGGAAAATATCGACACCTAAAGGGCACGAAAGGTTTTAATATTGATAAAAAAAAAAGAGGCGAAAGGTCTCAAAATCGCCAAACTAACGGAACGAACGTCTTAAAACCTCAAGACTAATATGCTAAACATGAGGGAGAAGGGAGTCCAGAAAAAGCGAGTAGTACCCCCTTAATACAGTGAACGTCACAAATGTCCACTTTTTCTAGTCTTTCAGTTACTGCTTCACGACCAAAGACATATGCTGCTGTGAGATATATAATACATATTTTAAAGATTTGTGTTTTAATATTATGTGTATTATTTAGTAGATATGACGGATATAAAACTAAACAGACAGATATATAGATAGGTAGCAATATAGACTGATATATAAACAGCTAGAGTGATGGAAAGAGATAGGGAGATATAGATATAAACAAATATATCAATAGTTAGATAGGTGTATTTTGATAGATAGACTAATTGGATGAGAGATAGAGATAAGTCAAGATAGATAAATGAGATAGATAGCAAAGGCCGGAGCGAGAGGGATTAAGGGGGCCGACCTGCTTTTATTTTTTTCTTTCTTTCTGGGTAGTGTCCATTCGACCCCATTCAGCCTACAGTTTTAAGACGTTTATCCTCATCCAGGTGTCGATTTACACCTGGCGAGCGATAGCAAGCCAGCATAATTTGGATTGTGTAGACCATTTCAACCAGTAGCTCTCAACCAGTACCAAAATCAACCAATAAGATACGGTATTGTTAGGTTAGGTTAGTATTATATTTTGGCACTGGTTTGGCTGGTCTTGGTTGATTTGGCACTGGTTGAGAGCTACTGGTTGAAATGGTCTACTGGTTGAGATGCCCGGGAACCGTTTGAAACTTTTAGGCCAGAGCTTAAAGTAAATATTATCTCTTTTGGATTCACTATAATAGAATATGATAAAGTTTTGTATCGAAGTGTTATATATATAGCCATGCAGTACCAGTGACGTCCTTTTCAGCATATTCTGGCAACTATTAGACGATTGTATTCAGCTTAGGAAGGACCTCTAGCCATAAGAAGGCTTCACACTATCTCGACCAACCCATTTAACTACCATAGATCCTTCCTCACCTGCATACTATCGTCAACATGCAGATAGAATAACATTTAACACACATCGCTGGTACTCAAAGGGTTAAGACCGTTTTCTCATAAGTTGTAGATGTCAGTAGAATTGTTAGGGATAAAACGCACTGGTGATTTATGTTATATGGCAAAAACAAATGTTGAACATATTTTTCTCGTGTATGTTGTAATCGTAATGCGCATTTTAGGATGTATTATCAAGCAAAATGATTGTGCTGTTATTTGAGTATAAAACTTAATGATCAATAATATGTGTGCTATATACCGTAACCTAACCTAACCATTTCCCCACTGGGGGTAAGGGGGCCCCAATCTTATGGTAGAGGAAAACAATAATATGCCCCACGCGTCCTACTGCGTGTCGTACAAGGCGACTAACAGGGGGAATGGGGGTAGATTGTAGACACCAATCGAACAGGGCTATACCCAGGAGAGGCTGTGGGCATTTGATAAGGAACCGCTGGAACTCCTGTTTAATTTGCTTGGCCTCTCTTACTGATTCCCTTTGTGCCTCACTTACACTGACAGTAGTCCAGCATGCTCTCACAAACCCCTCCTCCTCCTCCTATCTACTTCACTACACTTAACATGCACACCACACTTCCTCCTTCATAATTATTAAAAATTATGTACAAAGGCGCAGCCTCGGAGTCCCCAGGGGGGGGGGGGGGGGGGCGGGGGGGACCATAAATGCCCCCCACACATGCCCGACCTTCCCCTGACGACCCATCTAAAACCTCTGGACCACGGCCTGTCACTCTTACTATCAACTTTTGCAATATTCGCGGCCTTTCCTCTAATTTTCACTCTGTCGAACACCATCTCTCCTCCTCCAAACCTGATCTTCTTTTTCTCACCGAAACTCAGGTGTCTGAAGCAACTGCCAGCAGCCCCTTCTCTGTATCATCCTACTTTCTCTAACCTAGTTTCAAAGCCAATGGCGGATGTTGTGCATACGTGCACAACAAACTCACTTGCTCTCATGTTCCCGATTTCGACTCCTCTGAATTCTCAACTTTATGGCACAAACTATCCTGTCATTCTCACACTAAATATTTCTGTGCTGTCTATCTTTCCCCTAACTCTACCGACTTTCCCAAATTCTTCGACTATCTAAACTCTACAGTGGAATACATTCTATCCATTTCTTCTTTCTCAGAAATCTCCATCTTAGGAGATTTCAACGTTCACCACCGCCAATGGCTCTCCTCTCACACTACTGACCCACTTGGTGAACAAGCCTACGTCTTTTCTATCATAAATTACCTAGAGCAGTTAGTTCAGCAACCCACCCGTATCCCGGATCGCCTCGGAGATCGGCCCAACATTCTTGACTTGTTTCTAACCTCTAACCCTTCTTCTTATACTGTCGATCTTTTATCTCCTTTGGGCTCCTCCGACCATAAACTTATCTTCGTCACTTGGCCTATCTCTTCAGTACGGCCATCCGATCCTCCCAGCCGGCGGCGCTTGTGGCACTTTGGCGCTGCCGACTGGGAGGCTCTCCAGCAGTACTTCTTTGATTTCCCATGGAATGACTTCTGCTTCCGTGGCCGAGGACCCTCGGAGAGTGCTGAACGCATTACCGAGGTAATCCTCTCGGGCATGGAATCGTACATTCCATTTTCTTTCTCTCAGTCTAATGCAAAAAATCTTGGTTTACTCACGCTTGTTCTACTGCTGTCCACAACAAGGAGGAAGCATTCAAACGGTACCGACGCCTTAAAACTCAAGACTCTCATTCTTCCTATGTTTCTGCCCGGAATCAAGCCAAATCTGTTCTTCGACTTGCCAAGCACTCTTTCATCAATAATAAATGCACTGAACTATCCAACTCTAGCTCTTCCCAAGCTTTCTGGCATCTAGCCAAAAACCTCTCCAACAACTTTTCTTCCTAGTCTTTCCCTCCCCTTTTCCACTCTGATGGCACAACCATCACTTCTTCCTCTGACAAAGCTGAACTCTTTGCTCAAACTTTTGCCAGAAACTCTACCTTGGATGATTCCGGTGCTATTCCACCTTCTCCACCCCCCTCTCTCCTACTTATGCCTAATATCCTAATCTCTTCTAAAGATGTATATACTTTCTACCCTCTCTGGGCTTAATACTAAGAAGGCGTAAGGTCCGGACGGTGTTCCTCCTGTTGTACTTAAAAACTGTGCTTCCGTGCTGACCTCCTGCCTAGGCAAACTTTTTCGTCTCTGTCTCTCCTCTAACGTCTTTCCTTCTTGCTGGAAGTTTGCTCTCATTCAACCTGTCCCAAAGAAGGGCGACCGCTCTCCACCCTCCAATTATCGTCCAATTGCTCTCATCTCTTGTATCTCTAAAGTTTTTGAAACTATTATTGCTTCCAAATTTCTTAAGCATTTCTCTTCTCATAATCTGCTCTCAGATCGCCAGTATGGCTTCCTTAAGGGTCGCTCTTTTGGTGATCTTCTTTCATATCTTACTAACTCTTGGTCATCCAACTTTCGGGACTTCGGTGAGACTTTTTCTGTTGCACTAGACATATCGAAGGCCTTTGATAGAGTCTGGCACAAATCTTTAATTTCCAAACTGACTCCTTCGGTTTCTGTCCCTCCAGCTGTACCTTTGTCTCTATTTTCCTTTCCGGCCGTTCCATAGCTGCGGTTGTGGACGGCCATCGCTCAATTCCACATCCTATCAACTCCGGTGTTCCTCCGGGTTCTGTCCTATCTCCTATTCTCTTACTAATTTTCATAAATGATCTTCTCAACAGTACATCTAGTCCCATCCATTCATATGCAGACGACTCTACTTTACACCACTCAATTAGTTTTCCAGAACACCCCAGCCAGCAGTCCCTCAAAAGTAAACATAATGAAGCCATAAAATGCTTATCTTCTGATCTAGCTACTATTTCCAATTGGGGTAGAGAAAACCTTGTTACATTTAATGCTTCCAAAACTCAATTTATCCATCTTACTACCCGTCAGGAACTTCCAGAGGACTATCACTTATTCTTCAACAATACAAAAATCAACCCTTCAAAATCCCTCAATGTTCTCGGTGTCTCTTTTTCTTCTGCTCTCACTTGGAAAGACCATATTACCAGTCTCGCTAAGGCAGCCTCCCAGAAGCTGGTTGTGCTCAACCGCCTCAAGGGGTTCTTTACCCCTGCGCAGCTACTTGCTCTGTACAGGGGCACAGTGCGTCCTTGTAATGAGTATTGTTCACATGTGTGGGGAGGATCCTCTCACACCGCACTCCTAGATAAAGTAGAAAGGAAAGCTTTTCGTATCATTACCTCCCATCCACTCACCAATTCTCTGCAATCTCTCTCTCTTTGCCGCAATGTTGCATCTCTCTCACTATTCTATCGCTACTACAATAATCAGTGTTCCTCGAAGCTTTCCCAGTGTATGTCTGATGTTCTAAGCAATATCACCATTACAGAGAGAGAAGTATTGAAATTTTTAGACAAACTCAAGGTAAATAAAACACCCGGACCTGATACAATCTCACCTAGAGTTCTAAAGGAAGCTAAGGATGAGCTCTCCAAACCACTGACATTGCTATTCAATAAATCCTTGCAGTCTGGAACTATGCCTGATCAGTGGAAACTAGCTAACGTAACCGATTTTTAAAAAAGGCAGCAAATCCCTACCCAGTAATGATCGTCCAATTAGCTTAACCTCAGTTGTATGTAAAATGCTAGAAACGCTCATAAGAGACAGACTCTTAAATCACTTAGAGGAAAATAACATACTTAAAGATACTCAACACGGCTGGCTTTCGTAGCAAACGTTCCTGTTTAACAAACCTCTTAGACTTCTTCCACGATATCCTCAACCTCTATGATGAGAGTAAAGCTGTAGATATTATATACCTTGATTTTCAAAAGGCCTTTGACAAAGTTCCCCACAAACGTTTACTGCTAAAACTAAAAGAGCATGGAATACAAGACGGTGTGTTGAAATGGATAGAAAATTGGCTCCGCGACAGAAAGCAAAGAGTAGTCATAAGCGGTAAGGCATCTAAATGGACCAATGTAAGTAGCGGGGTACCCCAGGGATCGGTACTAGGACCAATTCTCTTTCGAATTTACATCAACGACATAGATGAGGGTCTCACCTGTACAATCTCAAAATTTGCTGACGATACAAAAATTGCAAATAGCGTACTCTCAAAAGAACAAGTTGACGATATGCAACACAATCTAGATAAGTTGTCACATTGGGCCCAAAATTGGCAAATGAGTTTCAATGCGGATAAATGTAAAGTACTACATATCGGATACCAAAATGAGAAAGCAAACTATTCGATGAGTGGCACTCAGCTTAAGAATGTAAACAGAGAAACCGATCTGGGGGTAACAATATCGAGTAACCTAAAACCGAGTCAACAATGTTTAGAAGTTGTTAAGAAAGCAAACAAAATAATTGGCTTTATAGGCAGGTCATTTGAGCATAAATCAAAAGAAGTTATCCTAACCCTTTACAATTCCTTAGTCCGCCCTCTTCTGGAATACTGCGTTCAATCTTGGTTCCCTTATTACCAAAAAGATATAGACAAACAAGCTAGAACGAGTTCAACGTAGGGTTACCAAAATGATACCTAGCTTAAAGAACAAACCATACGAGGAGCGTCTTAGAGAATTAAATCTATTTCCTTTAACCCAGCGCAGATTAAGAGGCGACTTAATTCAAGTGTTCAAAATCATCAAAGGCATCGACAATATGAACTGTAGTAAGTACTTCACTATCGACCAATCTAATTACACGCGGGTAAACGGTTGCAAAATTATCGGTAAATCTTTTAACTCGCACGAATCTAAGAATTTCTTCTTCAATCGAGTTGTCAACTTGTGGAATGGGCTTCCCCGATACGTTATGGACTGCAGCACCGTTGATTCATTCAAACTCCGCTTAGACAAATATTTTGCATCAAACCCGCGACTGACTGCGTTTGTAAATGAATAACTTTATTTTATCCCCCCTTCAGTTACTAACTCATCTGTCCCCTACTAACTTCCTAATCCTGCCACGGACATTAGTTCCAGGGCAGTAGTTCCTTTTCCAATGTTCCCTTACCCACTCCAAACCACTGTTTGGACACTTGATCCTCAGTGTTTTGGAGGACAAGCAGCCTAGCAGAGTCACCAGATCTGTTGTTGCTTGATTTCCTTTGTACTCCTTTGTACTAGCTACACAAGGTCATAGAACCATTGGTGCATCACATATATTGGCTTGCCAGATTTCTACCTTTTTTCCGCAATAAATAAGTCGACTACAATCAAATATGTATTTATATGGTATTATCCACACCCCATCTCTGATCATCCCAAGTAACAACAACAACAACAACAACAACAGCAAACACAACTATAATAACCTATCGATAACACAATATTTCCATCTCTGATCATCCCAAGTAACAACAACAGCAAACACAACTATAATAACCTATCGATAACACAATATTTCCATCTTTAACACTGTCAAAAAGTCGTAAGTACTGTACACTCGCAGAAAAAAACAATCTTTATGCTAACACACTTAAAATTCTGAAAGTGGATCGAAATCTTGTGATAATACAGACGTAAATTTCACCCGAATCATTCTGTTCGCACAAATTTTAGCTCACCAGTATCAAGATTTATATATTTTTCTGCGAGCATACATCTAAGGTTGAACGGTCCGGCATGGACTTATAACTTTGTAAATTAATTTGATAGTAGCAAGATTAGATTGACAGATTGTCTATACTAAAAAAGTAAATTGTTATACCCATTAGTCTCTATTTAAATCCTACAGACACACCAACACACAGATTACAGTCGCACTAACAAGGTGGGAAATAATGCAGACAACAATTATCTTTAGTTTACCCATCAGCTTTCACGTATATTTCGTTTTCTCTAATCCTACTTCCGACTATCTCTGTTTTTCGTTATCCATCGCTCAATTATTATACAATTAGTTCATCGTGCTGTGTATACCAAGCCAACTATCGAAGAATTGTGAACAGTGACAAATGTAGCTGGAATCTAAACCGTGCATTTGGCTAGGAAGCAGGTGCTGTGTTACATAATATGTTATATATTTTCCCAAACTAACTTTAAACTAAAAATTTACGTTTTGAATCATTCAAATATGACAAAAGGTTGTAATTGATGTGTAATAGGTCCTCTACTGGTTAAAGAACTAGAGTATCATGGCCTTCAATTCAGCTTTTATATAAGTAAACAGCAACATAAGGTGGGTTGTTGGTCAGACCCGCTCAACAGTGTTACCAACATTCTCGCAGTTCACTCATTGTAAGCCTCGTGCATAAATCTCATGTATACGATAGCACAGTCACATTAAATTTCCTAAATATATATATATATATACAGTATATATATATATATATATATAATTATATATATATATATATATATATATATATATATATATACCCTATTATTTAACTCTTCAAAAACATTGTTGCCTAATTATTTTGAAGTGCAGGTATGGAGTTAACCCCTTATGTACCGGCGGCATCCTTTTCATTATATTCTGGCAACTAACAGACGATGTTATTCAATTTAGGAAGGGATCTCTAGCAATTACCAGGCTTCGAACTATCTTACTCAACCCTTTTAACTACCACAGATCCTTCTTAAACTGCTAATTATAGCTAGAGTAAAACTTAAAAGACGTCGCTGGTACAGGAGGGGTTAAGGGGAGATTTCCACTTGGGGGATTTTTTTCCGAACTTCCTTCTCCCTCACATTTAGCCCCATTGCTTTTGATATTTTAAGACGTTTGCCCCATAAATTTGGCAATTTTAATAACTTTCGCCCCATTTCTGTCAATTTTAAGACCTTTCATGCCATTTAGGTGTCGATTTTTTTCCTGGCGAGCGATAGCGAGCCTGTAACTTAAGAGGAATCGGCCTTCGGCCGGGACATTTTTCTACCGAAAAATGTACACATTTATCTTGAAAGGGGGTCTAGGTGATGTAATTTTAAGCTTGATGGAGGTCTAAGCAACAAACTAGAAACCTCCCCTTCATGAGGAGATAATATACTACAGTACTGTTGGTATCCCTCACTCCCTCACCTTCCCTCCACCCCCCTCCCTCTCAACCCATCACAGCTCACTCCCTCACCTTCCCTCCACCCCCCTCCCTCTCCACCCATCACAGCTCACTCGGCCATATTCACCATCACTTCTCGCCGGTTCGCGGAAATTGTATTACAGTTATGTGTTATTTGCGGTTTCTGTGTGCGTGTGTGCGTGTGTGTTGAAGACTGGGAGGGATGGAAGATGACTTTAGTTGACGGACGAACAGTGATTGCAAATCCACCATCGTCAGCAAGGGAGAGGTTGTAGGAGTGAACAAACACGATGAACTGGACCCAACCCTTCCTTCCGTGTGTCTCTAGGTAAGACATCGTTCCCTGTGCTTCATTTACACCCATAGCAATAATATTTAAGGTGGGGGGAGTGGTTAGTGTTTTGTCTAGTTTTGTGTTCATTCATAAATATTGTTTAGTGTCCTCGCTAGCCCTCCATCAAACTTTAAAAAACACTCCCTAGACCGATAAATTTGTACATTTTTCGACAGAAAAATTTCTATGGCACGAAAGTTCTTGAAATTGACCAGGAAATGGAACGAAAGTGGTAAAATAGCCAAACTCATGGTCGAAACGCCTTAAATTCTCAAAACTAATGGGGTTAAACATGAGGGAGAAGGGGGTCGAGAAAAACCCTCTGCCTCCCCTTAAGGTTGCAACTTATCATAGCGGTCGTCATTACCATCTTGCTTGGTTCTAACATGTTGTTCTTGGTATAGTTAAGGGGACCCACCGGCTTTTTTGTTATCTTTCTCTCCTTTTCTCTCTTTCCCTGGCTGGTATCCATTTGGCCCCATTCAACCTTCTGTTTTAAGACGTTTACCCTCATCCAGGTGTCAATATTTTCCTGGCGAGCGGTAGCGAGCCAGCATATATATATATATATATATTTGTTTTGACAGCAATCTAAATTTGTACATTTTTCGATAGAAAAATGTCTCTGGCGGAGCCAGATATATCCATACAATGCTGGTTCGCTATTGCTCGCCAGGAAGAAATCGACACCTGGATGGGGACAAACGTCTTAAAACAGTAGGCTGAATGGGGCCGAATGGATACAAGCCAGGGAAAGAGAGAAAAGGAGAGAAAGATAAACAAAAAGCCGGTGACCCCCCTTAAAGATGCCAGACAGAGGAAGGAGGGGGGGAATAGGAGAGGGCAGAATAGGAGGGTGTAGAAGCAGGGTAGTACGGTAGTTACCTAATTACCCTCACTGTTACCCCTAATTACCCTCGCTGTTACCCCTAATTACCCTCACTGTTACCCCTAATTACCCTCACTATTACCCCTAATTACCCTCACTGTTACCCCTAATTACCCTCACTGTTACCCCTAATTACCCTCACTGTTACCCCTAATTACCCTCGCTGTTACCCCTAATTACCCTCACTGTTACCCCTAATTACCCTCACTGTTACCCCTAATTACCCTCACTGTTACCCCTAATTACCCTCACTGTTACCCCTAATTACCCTCGCTGTTACCCCTAATTACCCTCACTGTTACCCCTAATTACCCTCACTGTTACTCCTAATTACCCTCACTGTTACCCCTAATTACCCTCACTGTTACCCCTAATTACCCTCACTGTTACCCCTAATTACCCTCACTGTTACCCCTAATTACCCTCACTGTTACCCCTAATTACCCTCGCTGTTACCCCTAATTACCCTCACTGTTACCCCTAATTACCCTCACTGTTACCCCTAATTACCCTCACTGTTACCCCTAATTACCCTCACTGTTACCCCTAAACTAAATGCCACACCTCTCTCTCTCTCTCTCTCTCATATCAATACAATACGCCCGTAATACCCCTTTCCCTATCTCTATCAAATTATATACGTTATCTAATAGATATTTAATACACTCCTACAGTATATGATAGTGTATTTGTTATATATGCCTTGGTGGTACTTATAACCGAAACTACCACTAATTATTTCTCAATATTTGAAGGCTATTATAGAATAAGGATGTTGCAAATATCATATTAAAATGTGTTTCAACCTCCGGAGATACATTTTATGTGCACTATATAAAGTACTGTACAAACAAAAAAACTCCCTATAATTCTCCCTATTGATGGCAGTTAAATTCTTATTAAGGCCGTTACTGTTAAAATAGATGCTGATTTCAATAATTCATGGGGGGGGGGGTTGAGGGGGGGCAAAGCCCCCCCTCAACCCATCCTGTATCCAAAGGCCAATTTTGTTTATATTTACTCTGAAAATGACTTGCATCTGAGTGTTTTAAGATCGTTGGATAATGGGTGAAATAAAGTTTTCCGGGGATTGTAACTAAATTCAACTACTGTATAAAGATGAAAACTATCTAAAACCAAAAAGAAAAACCATGGGAAAATTAGTGGTAGTTTCGGTTATAAATTCCGCCTTGGTTATGTTTAGTTATGTGCTACAAGAGTTTCAACCAAATTATGTTAACATTCTGTAATTCACTTCCATTCTATCGTATATTATTGCTGTATTTCTATGTAATATTCCCTATTATCACTATGTCCATTTCCTTTATCCTTATAATGCTTGTATTCGTATAATGCTTTGTGTTTAGAACGTGGTGGCCAGCTATATATGTATGTTAACAGTTCTACTCAGTCTTTGTGTTTAGAACGTGGCGGCCAGCTATATATGTATGTTAACAGTTCTACTCAGTCTTTGTGTTTAGAACGTGGTGGCCAGCTATATATGTATGTTAACAGTTCTACTCAGTCTTTGTGTTTAGAATGTGGCGGCCAGCTATATATGTATGTTAACAGTTCTACTCAGTCTTTGTGTTTAGAACGTGGTGGCCAGCTATATATGTATGTTAACAGTTCTACTCAGTCTTTGTGTTTAGAACGTGGCGGCCAGCTATATATGTATGTTAACAGTTCTACTCAGTCTTTGTGTTTAGAACGTGGCGGCCAGCTATATATGTATGTTAACAGTTCTACTCAGTCTTTGTGTTTAGAACGTGGCGGCCAGCTATATATGTATGTTAACAGTTCTACTCAGTCTTTGTGTTTAGAACGTGGCGGCCAGCTATATATGTATGTTAACAGTTCTACTCAGTCTTTGTGTTTAGAACGTGGCGGCCAGCTTATATGTATGTTAACAGTTCTACTCAGTCTTTGTGTTTAGAATGTGGCGGCCAGCTATATATGTATGTTAACAGTTCTACTCAGTCTTTGTGTTTAGAACGTGGCGGCCAGCTATATATGTATGTTAACAGTTCTACTCATTCTTTGTGTTTAGAACGTGGCGGCCAGCTATATATGTATGTTAACAGTTCTACTCAGTCTTTGTGTTTAGAACGTGGCGGCCAGCTATATATGTATGTTAACAGTTCTACTCAGTCTTTGTGTTTAGAACGTGGCGGCCAGCTATATATGAATGTTAACAGTTCTACTCAGTCTTTGTGTTTAGAATGTGGCGGCCAGCTATATGTATGTTAACAGTTCTACTCAGTCTTTGTGTTTAGAACGTGGCGGCCAGCTATATATGTATGTTAACAGTTCTACTCAGTCTTTGTGTTTAGAACGTGGCGGCCAGCTATATGTATGTTAACAGTTCTACTCAGTCTTTGTGTTTAGAACGTGGCGGCCAGCTATATATGTATGTTAACAGTTCTACTCAGTCTTTGTGTTTAGAACGTGGCGGCCAGCTATATATGTATGTTAACAGTTCTACTCAGTCTTTGTGTTTAGAACGTGGCGGCCAGCTTTATATGTATGTTAACAGTTCTACTCAGTCTTTGTGTTTAGAACGTGGCGGCCAGCTATATATGTATGTTAACAGTTCTACTCAGTCTTTGTGTTTAGAACGTGGCGGTCAGCTATATATGTATGTTAACAGGTCTACTCAGTCTTTGTGTTTAGAACGTGGCAGCCAGCTATATATGTATGTTAACAGTTCAACTCAGTGTTTGTGTTTAGAACGTGGCGGCCAGCTATATATGTATGTTAACAGTTCTACTCAGTCTTTGTGTTTAGAACATGGCGGCCAGCTATATATGTATGTTAACAGTTCTACTCAGTCTTTGTGTTTAGAACGTGGTGGCCAGCTATATATGTATGTTAACAGTTCTACTCAGTCTTTGTGTTTAGAACGTGGCGGCCAGCTATATATGTTTGTTAACAGTTCTACACAGTCTTTGTGTTTAGAACGTGGCGGCCATCTATATATGTATGTTAACAGTTCTACTCAGTCTTTGTGTTTAGAACGTGGCGGCCAGCTATATATGTATGTTAACAGTTCTACTCAGTCTTTGCGTTTAGAACGTGGCGGCCAGCTATATATGTATGTTAACAGTTCTACTCAGTCTTTGTGTTTAGAACGTGGCGGCCAGCTATATATGTATGTTAACAGTTCTACTCAGTCTTTGTGTTTAGAACGTGGCGGCCAGCTATATATGTATGTTAACAGTTCTACTCAGTCTTTGTGTTTAGAATGTGGCGGCCAGCTATATATGTATGTTAACAGTTCTACTCAGTCTTTGTGTTTAGAATGTGGTGGCCAGCTATATATATATGTATGTTAACAGTTCTACTCAGTCTTTGTGTTTAGAACGTGGCGGCCAGCTATATATGTATGTTAACAGTTCTACTCAGTCTTTGTGTTTAGAACGTGGCGGCCAGCTTTTTATGTATGTTAACAGTTCTACTCAGTCTTTGTGTTTAGAACGTGGCGGCCAGCTATATATGTATGTTAACAGTTCTACTCAGTCTTTGTGTTTAGAACGTGGCGGCCAGCTATATATGTATGTTAACAGTTCTACTCAGTCTTTGTGTTTAGAACGTGGCGGCCAGCTATATATGTATGTTAACAGTTCTACTCAGTCTTTGTGTTTAGAACGTGGCGGACAGCTATATATGTATGTTAACAGTTCTACTCAGTCTTTGTGTTTAGAATGTGGCGGCCAGCTATATATGTATGTTAACAGTTCTACTCCGTCTTTGTGTTTAGAACGTGGCAGCCAGCTATATATGTATGTTAACAGTTCTACTCAGTGTTTGTGTTTAGAACGTGGCGGCCAGCTATATATGTATGTTAACAGTTCTACTCAGTCTTTGTGTTTAGAACGTGGTGGCCAGCTATATATGTATTTTAACAGTTCTACTCAGTCTTTGTGTTTAGAACGTGGCGGCCAGCTATATATGTATTGTGACGCCTCCCGGCGTGAGCAGAATGGTTGCGTGGGGCATTGCAGCTCGCTAGCGCTCGCCAGGATGGGTGGATGGGCTACAGTTGTCCTAGAATGATCTGCTTTATTTAATTGGGGTCGTGTTGCCACAGACAGTCTAGAAATGGTCTTTGTTTTGGTCTGTGACCGCGCCTTATATTTTATATTCGCTATAATATAAATGTTGCTTGTGTGGGAGGCGAGCGAGAGAGGGTGAGAGGGTACACCCGGCAGCGGGGTGAGCTATGACGCGGCTCGCTTGGGCGCTGACGGCGTTGGCGGCCGGGTGGTCAACTAGTCCCTGCCCATCGCGGCCTCGTGTTCTTTACCAGCTCAGAGCTTGCCTGACACGCGTATCGCCTACATCCTTTGCAATTCTGTCCCCCATACTCGCCACTTTGCATACTATTTCTCTCTCTCGACTTCTCCTTTCTCATTCTCTAATCTTTATTAAACTCAACATCCCTTCTGGTTTCAGCATAGACGTTCACCGTCCACCAGTCGTATTGTACGCGAAGCTCTCAGAGATTTCCATGTATTAGGCTTTATTGAGGTTTTTGAGAGACGGACTTTTCCGTATGTGTCCTCTCTCGGGAAGGTTGTAGACCGGTATATGTCTCCCTGGCAAGGTGTTGAGTGATTCTGCTTGGTTATCTAAAGCTAGACTAGGGGTAAGGTTACTGTGTCGTTGTCTCCGATGTGTGCAGTGTTAGCTAAGCCCTGCACGACATCGACAGGTACTGTGGGAGCCTAAGTTGTCTTCGGGTGGGTTTACTTTGCGAGCACAGCGCTGTGGTGTGAGAGGGCCATAGCCTATCCCTCACAACATAGTGCTGCCTCTTTGTGTTGACTTCTGAGGGATCGCCAGGATAGAACTAGGTACTAGAGACCTAGATTTATCAAGAGAGCATCCCCGTCATATAACGTAATCGTCATTATACCACCTTCGGACAACGTTAGGCTACGAGCCGCATGCTCGCCCATTGTTGCCCTGCCTTGATACCCCAGCTAGACTTTATTAACTGAGCAGACACTGGTTAGAGATAAGCCCCCATTATTATATGTATGCAGCATTATTATTCACTGCACTTTTGAGCCGAGGTTGTTGTTGAGTTGCACAACCCTAGTAGGCTGTTGCGTTGTGTCATGAAGCATTTCTTTAGTTGTCGAGCATTACTACCTTTGCGCAGTCTGTATTATTCGCCTGCCTATTATTACTATATGTCCTAGTATTTATTGTGACCCGTATTCTGCATTATAATTGTTCAAGATTCTTTACGAACATCTTCCCAGCATCAGACTTATTTCAGAAGTTTCCAGTTGATGTTGCAGGACTAGCATTGCACTTTCTTTAATACAGGAGTGCCAGTTATTTGAGTATCTACCGTAACGTTAATTAATCACGTTACTTATCTTTTCTTTGTGTAACCTAAACGAGTAATCATTTACTGTTTGAGAATAGGCTGTTTCATCGAGCGTCAGCCTAGTGTGTGTGCACCAGTTACCGAGTCATAGGATACCTCGTTGTCCAGGCACGACTCAGGGCGGTAATGGTGTTTTGTTTTCCAGTGTTTAAGGCAGGGGTTGGATCTAGTGTTACCGTTGTAGCATTTTGCCATTATCTAGTCCAATGTTGAAGAGCCCTGTGTCTTTAAGAACCTGGATCGTAACAGTATGTTAACAGTTCTACTCAGTCTTTGTGTTTAGAACGTGGCGGCCAGCTATATATGTATGTTAACAGTTCTACTCAGTCTTTGTGTTTAGAATGTGGCGGCCAGCTATATATGTATGTTAACAGTTCTACTCAGTCTTTGTGTTTAGAATGTGGCGGCCAGCTATATATGTATGTTAACAGTTCTACTCAGTCTTCGTGTTTAGAATGTGGCGGCCAGCTATATATGTATGTTAACAGTTCTACTCAGTCTTTGTGTTTAGAACGTGGCGGCCAGCTATATATGTATGTTAACAGTTCTACTCAGTCTTTGAGTTTAGAACGTGGCGGCCAGCTATATATGTATGTTAACAGTTCTACTCAGTCTTTGTGTTTAGAACGTTTCGGCCAGCTATATATGTATGTTAACAGTTCTACTCAGTCTTTGTGTTTAGAACGTGGCGGCCAGCTATATATGTATGTTAACAGTTCTACTCAGTCTTTGTGTTTAGAACGTGGCGGCCAGCTTTTTATGTATGTTAACAGTTCTACTCAGTCTTTGTGTTTAGAACGTGGCGGCCAGCTATATATGTATGTTAACAGTTCTACTCAGTCTTTGTGTTTAGAACGTGGCGGCCAGCTATATATGTATGTTAACAGTTCTACTCAGTCTTTGTGTTTAGAATGTGGCGGCCAGCTATATATGTATGTTAACAGTTCTACTCAGTCTTTGTGTTTAGAACGTGGCGGCCAGCTATATATGTATGTTAACAGTTCTACTCAGTCTTTGTGTTTAGAACGTGGCGGCCAGCTATATATGTATGTTAACAGTTCTACTCAGTCTTTGTGTTTAGAACGTGGCGGCCAGCTATATGTATGTTAACAGTTCTACTCAGTCTTTGTGTTTAGAACGTGGCGGCCAGCTATATATGTATGTTAACAGTTCTACTCAGTCTTTGTGTTTAGAACGTGGCGGCCAGCTATATATGTATGTTAACAGTTCTACTCAGTCTTTGTGTTTAGAACGTGGCGGCCAGCTATATATGTATGTTAACAGTTCTACTCAGTCTTTGTGTTTAGAACGTGGCAGCCAGCTATATATGTATGTTAACAGTTCTTCTCAGTCTTTGTGTTTAGAACGTGGCGGCCAGCTATATATGTATGTTAACAGTTCTACTCAGTCTTTGTGTTTAGAACGTGGCGGCCAGCTATATATATATGTATATTAACAGTTCTACTCAGTCTTTGTGTTTAGAACGTGGCGGCCAGCTATATATGTATGTTAACAGTTCTACTCAGTCTTTGTGTTTAGAACGTGGCGGCCAGCGATATATGTATGTTAACAGTTCTACTCAGTCTTTGTGTTTAGAACGTGGCGGCCAGCTATATATGTATGTTAACAGTTCTACTCAGTCTTTGTGTTTAGAACGTGGCGGCCAGCTATATATGTATGTTAACAGTTCTACTCAGTCTTTGTGTTTAGAACGTGGCGGCCAGCTATATATGTATGTTAACAGTTCTACTCAGTCTTTGTGTTTAGAACGTGGCGGCCAGCTATATATGTATGTTAACAGTTCTACTCAGTCTTTGTGTTTAGAACGTGGCGGCCAGCTATATATGTATGTTAACAGTTCTACTCAGTCTTTGTGTTTAGACCGTGGCGGCCAGCTATATATGTATGTTAACAGTTCTACTCAGTCTTCCCTAACTAGTTTTGGCAAGAATGTAGTTACCGGGTGTACCGCCCGTCTTGTTTACACTACGCGGACGCTCACCATCATGTTCCCGTCTATTTTGACTGCCTTTGGATACAAAAATACATTACCCTAACCAAACAACCTAACCTAACCTAGTATTATAGATTTATAAGTATATATTTTATTATAAGTATTTATAGATGATTTATGTCGTATGTCGGTAGTGGTACACCCGGTAACTACATCCTTCCCCTATTTTTGTTCTAAATCTATCCTACGATTACCGTACTTCAGAGAATCTAATTTGTATACAATAAGCCTATCCGGTTTAAATAGACGAGGTTTAGACACAGACAAGGTTAGATATAGTGTTCATTTATAGGATATACTGTATATGTATAATTATGTAAGATAGTTGGAAGCCTGTTAATTGCTGGAAGCCCTTCTTAAACTGAATCAAATCGTCTAATAGTTGCCACTTTTCCCCTTTTTGGTAGAGAGCACACCTCCGCCTACACTGGCTGTTTTTCAGTCATTACTATGAATGACCTACATTTTCTCGTAAAGGGGCTCTATTCCTGCCGCTATTCTTGACTTACAGTGTGCTGGCATAATAATCCAAAAGGGTTGATAGCCTCTGAAGTCTGATTTTTACCAACTAAAGCTGGTATCACACGAGAGCTTTTATAGTCAACATTCCATGATCAACATTTTCTGGCAACATTTCTGGACTATTTTGCACTGTTATCGGGAACTAGACTGATGATGGATGAATTTAGCCAACCAATATATGATAAATGTTGACCTCATAAGCTGCCAGACCAGTGTTAAGTATATATGTTGAGTGAAAAAGCGTTCGTGTACGTTCAAAATCGCCTCCTAAATTTTTTTTTTTCTATATTCCAACTTACTTCCTCTCGGGCATAGGCTGAGAGCCTTAACATTCACCGCTTTACAATGAACAGTGAAGCCCGTGAGGTCTTGTTCCAGTCTAGGGAGTGAGACATGTGAAGCACGTAGAGCACAACGAGCACCTGCCATCTTGCCTTCACATGAGGCACGGTGCTCACTCATGGCCCGAAACGACCCCATCTCTGAAGCCACCTCGTTCCCGTGCTTCACTGTCTCACCACCTACACTCGGACTCTCACACTTACACACACACAACGCCACCTGTTGAGCAGATAACTCACCAGGCATTGCACCCCTATAGCATATTTTGAATATGGGAATATTCATACAGTGCTATTTAATCAGGGAACAATGAGGGTATTTTATTGACGTTTCGGTGGGCTTGTGGTAATGCACTGATACTAGGTACAGTACAAATTCCATCCCAATAATATCTTCCCATTGATACATCGGGATTTGAACCCGGGACCTTTGGATTACCAGGCCAGTGGCAAGACCACTC
This sequence comes from Paralithodes platypus, assembly GCA_032716605.1. NCBI lineage: Eukaryota > Metazoa > Arthropoda > Malacostraca > Decapoda > Lithodidae > Paralithodes > Paralithodes platypus. Next base: position 1,382,880 of record CM064510.1, read on the forward strand.
CACCACACCTCCCCTAAATTGAATCCCTTCTCCCAAATATGCTATCTGCCCACCATATGTCGTGAATATCTCCAGATCGCCTCCTATATTGAAACACTTCTGCCTTGCTGCGTATATTATGTGCCCACCAAATATGCTATCTGCCCACCATATGTCGTGAATATCTCCAGATCGCCTCCTATATTGAAACACTTCTGCCTTGCTGCGTATCTTATGTGCCCACCAAATATGCTATCTGCCCACCATATGTCGTGAATATCTCCAGATCGCCTCCTATATTGAAACACTTCTGCCTTGCTGCGTATCTTATGTGCCCACAAAATATGCTATCTGCCCACCATACGTCATGAATATCTCCAGATCGCCTCCTATATTGAAACACTGCTGCCTTGCTGCGTATCTTATGTGCCCACCAAATATGCTATCTACCCACCATATGTCGTGAATATCTCCAGATCGCCTCCTATATTGAAACACTTCTGCCTTGCTGCGTATCTTATGTGGCCACCAAATATGCTATCTGCCCACCATATGTCGTGAATATCTCCAGATCGCCTCCTATATTGAAACACTTCTGCCTTGCTGCGTATCTTATGTGCCCACCAAATATGCTATCTGCCCACCATATGTCTTGAGTATCTCCAGATCACCTCCTATATTGAAACACTTCTGCCTTGCTGCGTATCTTATGTGCCCACCAAATATGCTATCTGCCCACCATATGTCTTGAGTATATCCAGATCGCCTCCTATATTGAAACACTTCTGCCTTGCTGCGTATCTTATGTGCCCACCAAATATGCTATCTGCCCACCATATGTCTTGAGTATCTCCAGATCGCCTCCTATATTGAAACACTTCTGCCTTGCTGCGTATCTTATGTGCCCACCAAATTTCGTTAAAATCGGTTTATAACTGTGTGACATATCTTGTTTAGAGTCAAACAAACAAACCGACAAATAAACGAAGGTAAAAGCTCGACCAAGTGATTTTCTCTCTCTCTCTCTCTCTCTCTCTCTCTCTCTCGTTCTCTCTCTCTCTCTCTCTCTCGACAAAGTGATTTTATTCTCTCTCTCTCTCTCTCTCTCGCTCTCGCTCTCTCTCTCTCTCGACCAAGTGATTTTATTATCACTCGCTCTCGCTCTCTCTCTCTCTCTCTCTCTCTCTCTCTCTCTCTCGACAAAGTGATTTTATTCCCTCTCTCACTCGCTCCCTCTCTCTCTCTCTCTCTCGACAAAGTGATTTTATTCTCTCTCTCTCTCTCTCTCTCTCTCTCTCTCTCTCTTTTATGGAAGTTCAAGAATTTGTAAGTGACTGTTCCTATATACTGTTAGGTGAACAAAGACACTATTTGTTAGGAGACTTAAGGGGACAGTGGCTGTTTGTTTGGTCTATTAATGCATTTATTCATATATATTTGTTGTGTCCTCGCTAAACCTCCTTCAAGCTTAAAGAAACACCCCCTTGACCCCCTTGTACATTTTTTGGTAGAAAAATTTCCCGGCCAAAGGCCGATTCTTCCTAAAATTGCAGGCTCGCTTTCGCTCGCCAGGACAAAATCGACACCTAAATGGCACGAAGGGTCCTAATATTGACAACGAAATGGGGTGTAAGGTCATAAAATCCCCAAACTAATGGAACCAACGTCTTAAAATTGATATGCAGGATTCGAAACTGCATAATAAATCGTAGGCTTGTGCACCATTCTTTAACTGTCTTCGTGATGCAATGCATAAGTGTGTTGATTTTCAGTGTGAGCATCCTAGGTTCGAATCCCCGGACTGCCACATGTGTTTGTTAATTTCATTAACAGAGTTTAGGAGTTGTTGTTGTTGTTGTTCCCTAAGCTGCCTGGCCGAACAGCCCCGAGTCCCTGAGAAAGGCCATGGCCACGATCGGGCTTTCCCACAGAGCTCTCATTGAGTGTAGATTGTGTTGTTGGCGTAAGTGGTTGTGTGAAATGCAGTCTTCTATGATGTGTTTAATGGTATGGGGTGCTGTGTTACATCCCGGGCAGGCGTCGACAACGGAGTCATCCAGTCTCTTCTGATAGCTCAGGAGAGCTGGTTGGTGTCCGCATCTCAGCCTGGCCAGGTGGACTCTGTCCTCGCGAGGCAGGGAGGATTCGGAAGGATGGATTTCGGGAGGTCGTGCATGCAGCTGCGTGTTGTCTGTGAGTGAGTGGATGGATCGGTGAGAGATATGAGTATGGATGTGCTTTTGGAAGTTGGTTCGGGGTGGGCAGGGAGGGAGAGAGGACAATAATTGTGTGTGATACCGTGTGCTGGGTGTTGTTTTGATATTTCTTGGTGTCTGTGGGTGTGTTGCCATGTAGTTTAGTGGGTGGTCTTGGTTCGTAGAGGCTGCTGCCAGGAATTGAGTGCCTCGCATGTCCAGATGGTCTTTGACTTTGAGGATTTTGGTTTCTTGATGTAGGTGATCTGTGGGTGAAGTAGCTGTGCAACCTGTAATGATCTTCAGGGCTTTGTTTTGAATAGTCTGTAAGGTCTTATGATGTGTTTCAGCTAGGTTAGAAGCCCAGGCTGGGCTTGCGTATTCCACCACTGATCTTATGTATTGTTTATATACTGTGGTGGTAGTTTCTTTGTTGTGTCCAAATTGTGTGTGAGCAAGTGACCTGAGGGCGTTAAGTCTGGGTGTCAGTTTCTTTTTAATGTTTGTGGTGTGCTGTTTGAATGTCATATGAGTATCATATGTTACTCCTAGGATTTTGGGTGTGTGTGTATGTGTTAGGGGTGTGTTGTTTATGGTGAGTTGAGGGATGTATTCGTGTTCTCCTGTCCAACTTGTGAGCAGGGTTGCGGTGGATTTGGCTGGGGCTAGATTAAGTCTGTTTGTAGTGCACCAGCCATGTAGTGTGTTGAGATAGGGTTGAAGGAGATCTGTTGCTCTTTTTGGGTCATGGTGTGTGCATGTGAGTGTTATGTCATCTGCATAGGAGGCTAAGTTTATTTGGGGCGTATTGGGTGTAGTTATATCGTGCATGTACAGATTGAAGAGTGCGGGCGATAGAGTTTAGGAGTTGTTGTTGTTGTTGTTTTTCCCCAAGCTGCCTGGCCGAACAGCCCCAAGGCCCCGAGCAAGGCCAAGGCCACAACCGAGCGCCCCCACAGAACCCTCCCCGCCGACCACAATAAAGCCTGGGTGACCGAAGCCACTCCATGGCGGGGAGCTGAGGAGGGCGCGGAAACGCCCGGGAAACCAAAGCCCCACCCAGGGCCCTGTGCCCCTCAGCAATTATGAAGAGAAAGTTGAGGGGTAAAGGAAAGATGTGACGCTTTGGCTTCCAATCTTGGTAGATTAGGAGGTCAATCCACGCAAGAGACGCCGTCACTTGAGATCTAGAAAATATATAAGTAAAGGGAACAGTCAGAGTAAGCTATGGGTATGGCAGAGATCGCTCAGTTCTCACTCTGATAGACCAGCCCATCACTACATGACTAGAACCCAATCCTCTCAGCATCAGCTAGGAAAGGCCCTAGAAAGCCGCCTTTGGCGGGGGGATAGCTCCCCTATTTCAACCCTTTTCGGGGTTGGGCACCCGCCAGAGTAAAGTTGGTTGGTGGAGATAACATAATAATTCCCAAATTAATGGAACCAACGTCTTAAAATCTCAAAACTAGTGGGGCTAAACATTAGGGAGAAGGGGGTCCAGAAAACGGTCTGTCTCCCCTTAAAGAATAGTACAAAACGAATCCCGGTCCCGACAATATACCGATCCCGAGGGTATAAGTACACCTATATATATATATATATATATATATATATATATATATATATATATATATATATATATAAACAAATAAGTAAATAATAAGAATAATAAAAATACTAATACTAATAATAATAATAAGGTTGATGTGCAGTTTTCGCATTTCAAACAAAAATAAATAATGCATACCCAACTCTGCGACCTGAATTGGGTGCTTAATGTCTACGGTAAACACTTGACTTATTAATTTAATTGGGAAATGTTTGATGTTGAGAGTGAAATTAACAAATTAGATTATTTCTATAGGTTCAGGAACTTTGTATAGCGAGGTCGGTCCTTATAGATCTGTGCCCCATTAAGGGGAGATTTCCACTTGAGGGATGTTTTTCTTGACTCCTTTCTCCCTCATGTTTAGCCCCATTGTTTTTCTAATTTTAAGACGTTCGCCCCATTATTTTGACGATTTTAAGAACTTTCGACCCATTTCTGTCAAATTTAAGACCTTTCGTACCGTTTAGGTGTCGATTTTATCCTGGCGAGCGATAGCGAGCCTGTAATTTAAGAGGAACCGGCTTTCAGCCGGGACATTTGTCTACCGAAAAATGTACAAATTTATCTTGAAAGGGGCTCAAGGGGGTGTAATCTTAAACTGGATGGATATCTAGGGACCAAACTAAAAACCTCCCCTTAAATGTCCCTTCCTGTCACTTACACATTAGGCTGTTCAGTGTGCAGTTGGGGTTGAGAACATGATTAGATTGATATCCAGTATTCGATAAATGCTAAGTTGATATTAATAATAATTATATAATGATAACAATAACATCAATAATAACAATAATAATACGGTGATAAATTAGAAATATTTCACTAAAAAAACATTCCTAGAACTTTTCGAGTACCCACGCCAAGCTTCATCTCCATAGTCCTATATTGGCTTGGGGGCTAGGTAGACACGTAGTGACTTACAACTTTACATACGTATCGATAATTGGCATCATTTTGAAGACGGAGACTGTGTTTAGGGGGAGCTTAAGGGAAGGTCTCCACTTCAGGGATTTTTTTCTTGGCCCCCTTCTCCCTCATGTTTAGCTCCATTGCTTTTGATATTATAAAACGTTTGCCCCATTAGTTTAGCGATTTTAAGAACTTTCACCCCATATTAAGACCTTTTGCGCTATTCAGGTGTCGATTTTATCCTGGCGAGCGATAGCGAGCCTGTAATTTAAGAGGAACCGGCCTTCGGCCGGGACATTTTTCTACCGAAAAATGTACAAATTTATCTTGAAAGGGACTAAAGGGGGTGTAATTTTAAGTTTGATGGAGGTCTAGGGAACAAAGTAAATACCTTAACTACTTGTTTTGATATTATAAGCTAGACGAGAAATCAAAGAAGGAAACATTAAATATATATTAGAAGACACAAATATATATGGCATTCCAAACACAGCATCAAATATATATGGCATTCCAAACACAGCATCAAATATATATGGCATTCCAAACACAGCATCAAATATATATGGCATTCCAAACACAGCATCAAATATATATGGCATTCCAAATACAGCATCAAATACAGCATCAAATACAGCATCAAATATATATGGCATTCCAAATACAGCATCAAATACAGCATCAAACACAGCATCAAATATATATGGCATTCCAAACACAGCATCAATATATATGGCATTTCAAATACAGCATCAAATATATATGGCATTCCAAACACAGCATCAAATATATATGGCATTCCAAACACAGCATCAAATATATATGGCATTCCAAACACAGCATCAATATCTATGGCATTCCAAACACAGCATCAAATATATATGGCATTCCAAACACAGCATCAAATATATATGGCATTCCAAACACAGCATCAAATATATATGGCATTCCAAACACAGCATCAAATATATATGGCATTCCAAACACAGCATCAAATATATATGGCATTCCAAACACAGCATCAAATATATATGGCATTTCAAATACAGCATCAAATATATATGGCATTCCAAACACAGCATCAAATATATATGGCATTCCAAACACAGCATCAAATATATATGGCATTCCAAAACACAGCATCAAATATATTATGGCATTCCAAACACAGCATCAAATATATATGGCATTCCAAACACAGCATCAAATATATATGGCATTCCAAACACAGCATCAAATATATATGGCATTTCAAATACAGCATCAAATATATATGGCATTCCAAACACAGCATCAAATATATATGGCATTCCAAACACAGCATCAAATATATATGGCATTCCAAACACAGCATCAAATATATATGGCATTCCAAACACAGCTCAAATATATATGGCATTTCAAATACAGCATCAAATATATATATGGCATTCCAAATACAGCATCAAATATATATGGCATTCCAAACACAGCATCAAATATATATGGCATTCCAAACACAGAATCAAATATATATGGCATTCCAAACACAGCATCAAATATATATGGCATTCCAAATACAGCATCAAATATATATGGCATTCCAAACACAGCATCAAATATATATGGCATTCCTAACACAGCATCAAATATATATGGCATTCCAAACACAGCATCAAATATATATGGCATTCCAAACACAGCATCAAATATATATGGCATTCCAAACACAGCATCAAATATATATGGCATTCCAAATACAACATCAAATATATATGGCATTCCAAATACAGCATCAAATATATATGGCATTCCAAACACAGCATCAAATATATATGGCATTCCAAATACAGCATCAAATATATATGGCATTCCAAACACAGCATCAAATATATATGGCATTCCAAATACAGCATCAAATACAGCATCAAATATATATGGCATTCCAAATACAGCATCAAATACAGCATCAAATACAGCATCAAATACAGCATCAAATATATATGGCATTCCAAATACAACATCAAATCGAAAATCAAAGTGAAAACCAATGAACTAAAATATGATATGATTCAAAGCCATAACAGTTCTCCATTTTCAGCTTAAAATTGAGCTATGAAAACATGCCTCCCCCCCTAAAAAACCCGTGGCATATCCGAGTGCAGCAAATGGAAGGCGTGGCAGAACTTTGCAAATATTGAAAGAAGTTCTGTGGAGAAGTGCGTTCGGGGCTAGGGAAACCAAGGTTGTCGATTTTTTTGAAAACTGAAAACAAATATTATTATTCTACATATCTCTGTAGAAAGGTTTAGCATCATGATATATGCGTTGGATATCAATAGCGCACCTCGGTATACAACATAACATATTGTAATGTATAAAATGTATAGAACACTAATATATATATATATATATATATATATATATATATATATATATATATATATATATATAATTAGAATATATCACAAATACACGTGAGCCACTAAATGTTTCTAATCTCTCAGTGCGGTTTTTTTTTTTTTTCTATATTCCATCTACTCCCTCTCGGGCATAGGCTGAGAGCTTGTACATTCCACCGCTCAACACGGTGAAGCCCGTGAGGTCTTGTTCCAGTCTGGGGAGTGAGACATGCGAAGCATCCATCATGGCTCAAAGCAGCTCCATCTCTGAAGCGGCTGGTTAATAGCCGATGATAGCCGACGCTTTAATCAACTACACCACACTGCCGTGGTGTAGTTGATTAAAGCGTCGGCTATCATCCTGACGGTCGGCGGTTCGAGCCCCACTGAGAGATTAGAAACACATATATATATATACAGTATACTGTATATATATATACTGTTTATGTATATGAAAAATACAATTGACAAAAGTTGCCTGTTACAAGTGTTTCTCGTAATTTGAAAGAGCGACAGTAAGTATTTACTTGTTGAGTGGAAGAAAGACTGGTAATATCAGTTCACTCTTGGGTTAAAGACTTGGATAGAATAGGGATGGGGATGTGTTAAAGGCGGGTGCTACCTATTCTCCGAAAGGGAGGAGGTATACACTGAGAAATCTCGGAAAAACACTGATTATTGCAATAGCAGTAGAAGAGTGTGAGAGATGCAACGTTGCGATGCGTAGACAGTGATTGTAGAGAGATAGTAAAATGAGGTGAGTTGATGAGACAAAAGGCTATTGACTCCATCCACTCGAGAGGTGTGATGATAGTGGAACCTCCCAACACATATGAACAGAACTTGATACATGAGCATACTTTGTCCCTGTACAGAGCAAGCAGTTAGTTATGCGAGGGTAAAGAGCCCACGGATGAATTTGATTACACCTAACGTCAGGGAAACTGTTTTAGCAAAAGTGGTAACATGGTCTCTCCAAGAAAGATCGGAAGACAAAGAGACACCAAGAATATTGAGAGATACGAAGGTTTTATGTGTGTGCTGTTGAAGAATAAGGACTAGAGCCGTGTGGAAGACTGTATACATGGATACATAAAAGGTGAAATTGGGTTTTGCATGCATTGAATGCAACATGGTTATCTCTGCCCCAATCGGTAATAGTTAAGGAGAGGCAGACCGTCTTTCTGGACCCCCTTCTCCCTAATGTTTAGCTCCACTAGTTTTGAAATTATAAGACGTTCGGCCTATTAGTTTGGCGATTTTAACACCTTTCACCCCATTTCATTGTCAATGTTAAGACCTTTCGTGCCATTTAGGTGTCGATTATTTCCTGGCGAGCCTGCAATTTTAAAAGGAACCGGCCTTCGGCGGGGACATTTTTCTATCGAAAAATGTACAAATTTATCTTGAAGGGGAGTCTAGGGGGTGTTTTTCTAAGCTTGATGGAGGTCTAGGGAGGAAACTAAAAAACATATATGAATAAATTAATTAATAGACCAAACGGCCGGTCTGTCTCCCCTTAAGGAGAGGTTTTTAGTTTGGTCTCTAGATATCCATCAAGCTTAAGATTACACCCCCTTGAGCCCCTTTCAAGATAAATTTGTAAATTTTTTGATAGAAAAATGTCCCGGCTAAAAGCCGGTTCCTCTTAAATTACAGGCTCGCTATCGCTCCCCAGGATAAAATAGACACCTGAATGGCACGAAAAGTCTTAATATGGGGTGAAAGTTCTTAAAATCGCTAAACTAATGGGGCAAACTTTTTATAATATCAAAAGCAATGGGGCTAAACATGAGGGAGAAAAGAGTCAAGAACAAAATCCCTCGAGTGGAGATCTCCCCTTAATAGATCAGATAATAGGTTTGCTATGGCATAATCACGTACATGTTTAAGTAACTGTACGGAAGGTCGATGTGGAAAGCTAGTTGAATAATGTAAAATAAAGTCATCAGTATATTAGTGGAAAGGATTAGAGGTAAATTTAAGATCATTGGTATATTTGCCCACATAACTGGAGAGATGACAGAAATCCGGAGTTGCTTGGTTGAGGAAGTGAGCGACAGCCATCCACAAACACAGCTACGGAATGGTCAGAACAGTGTTTAGATATAAAGGTATTTTCTGAGGGATATAAAACGAAGGATGGTAGCTTTGAAACAAGGGATTTCTGCCAGACTCTATCCAAGGCTTTGGGACAAATGATAAAAAAAAGTTCCAACAATGATGGCAAAATTGAGTAACTCTTCGTCAATATCATGAGTAAGTACAACAGATATAAGTCAAACCAAGAACTACAATATAAAAGTACCAATTACTGCACCTAAAAAGAATTGTCAAATGCAAACTGCGAGGCACAGTAACCTAAGATAGCATATATATAACTCGAATTTACACGTAGGAAATTCAAGCTATTCCATAAATATGCTGATACAATAGTTTGCCTCAAAAGGCTGGCCAATGTAGCAATAATGAACTATACCACTTTCAATATAAACTCGACTAATAAAGGATACCAAGGAATTCAGATTTTGTCACCAACCAAATTTACTTATAAACTCAATTAATGAAATCAACGAATACATGTGGCACTCCAAGGACTCGAACCTAGGATACTCACACCGAAATTCCGCGCACTTATGCATTACGCGATCAAGAAAGTTATCAGGTCAGATTTGTCTTAGCCCCTGAAGGTCGAGATATATCGTAACAAACTAATAATAATAATAATATACACACAAAATAAACGATACATTTTAAGGAAAACCAGCCTGTTATAAATAATACTAATGGATAGGATATTATATACTTACAAAAAACACTCAGAATACTATAATTATCAGCCCCAAACGACGTGAAATACCGCCACAAGTTGTTGAAAAGCCAAGCAGAAATCCAGAAAAGCTGAGGGTAAGATAAATTGCAAGCGGGAGGGAGGACGAGGTCGGGACAGACGCAGCCGTAATGCATTGGCAGAAAAGAGGAGGTCAGGAGAGATTGTCGATAACAAAGATAAAAAAGGGAGCCGTCGTAAGAGCTTGAGACATTGCGGAAGAGATCTGGTGGAGAGGGCGTATGTGTGTTTGTGTGTGTTTTTGTGTTACTGTTTGTGAATATTTGTGTGTGTGTGTGTTACTGTTTGTGAATATATGTGTGTGTGTGTGTGTGTGACAGTGAGTGCGATTGTTTGTGTTTGAGAGAGAGAGAGAGATAATTACGGGGAAGGCCACGGGAATAAGAGGGCCTGCTGAGAGAGACAGCCAGGCAAGTGGAGGAGGAAGCGGAAGAGAAGGATGGCTAGGAGGAAGAGGAGGAGAGATAGGAGGAGGAATACAAAGGAATACAAAGGAGAACAAACTGCAACAGACCTATTGGTCCTTACGGGGCAGTTTGGATATCTAAAACTACTAATCTACTGACTACGAGGTAGAGAAAAGGATAGCAAAGCAGAAGGCTCCTCCCCACCCACCACTCCCTCCAGCTAATGCTGGCATGGAAACAGATAGGAAAAATACCATGTAGTATTGAAAAACTGACACGGAAATTCGGACAGGACAGGGAGAAAAAAGAAGTTGATTTGTAATCTAAGCTAACTCTATTTACTACAATTCTGAAAGGGAACAGATGTATGAAAATCAATATACATTGCGGTATGCGTTGACATTTCGTTGCGCGTTATTCTGAAAGAAACTGTGTTAATCGGGGGTTATTTGCCATGTGTTTATCCAGATGGTTCTTAAATGTTTCGACAGTATTACAGTTTACAATGTTCGAGGGTAGTCTGTTCCAATTATTCACAACGCGGTTGAAGAAGAAATGCTTCGCTTCGTGAGAATGAAAACGCTTGCCTATAATCTTATAACCATTGTTTCTCGTGTTTGCTTGATTGATCGTAAATAATTCGCTTACATTTAGGTTGCTGAATCCCTTGAAGATTTTGAACACCTCTATTAGGTCACCTCTCATTCTGCGCTTTGTTAAGCTAACCAATTTTAGTTCTTTTAAGCGCTCTTCGTACGGTTTATTACGCAATCTAGGTATCATTTTAGTGACTCTGCGTTGCACCCTTTCAAGTTTATTTATGTCCTTTTGGTAGTACGGTGACCAGAATTGCACGCAGTATTCGAGATGGGGACGCACCAATGAGTTGAATAGAGTAAGTATGATTTTTTCTGATTTGAATTTGAATGTTCTGCCGATGAAACCCACCAATTTATTAGCAGTTTTTATTACCTCTGTACACTGTTTACTCGGCTTCAGGTCACTTGATATTATAACTCCCAGATCCTTTTCATTATTTGTATTTGATAGTTGAATGTTGTTCATTGAGTAATCTTTTTTAGCGTTGTTACTACCGATGTGTAATACTTTGCATTTTTCTATGTTGAATTTCATTTGCCATTTTTCTGCCCAGTTTTCTAAAGTGTCTAGGTCACCTTGTAGTTTTTGCCAATGTACTGTTGAGGTTACTTTATTAGTAATTTTTGTATCGTCAGCAAATTTCGAAATTTTGCATTCTATTCCTTCGTCTAAGTCGTTTATGTAAATTATAAAAAGAATAGGACCTAATACCGAACCCTGGGGAACGCCACTATTTACTTGGCACCAATCCGATTCATCACCATTTATTACAACTCGTTGTTTACGGTCTGAGAGCCAATTTTCGAGCCATTTCAGAGTTTTTCCTGTTATGCCATGAGCTTTTATTTTGTCAATTAGTCTCTTGTGGGGTACGGTATCGAAAGCTTTCTGAAAATCGAGATATATTATATCAACTGCTCTATCCTTGTCATATGATTTGTAAACATCATTGAAGAAGTCGAGTAAGTTTGTTAAGCATGAACGTTTATTTCTAAAACCGTGCTGAGAATCTTTTATTAAATTATTTTCTTCCAAATGTTTTACTATTTTGTCCCTTATAATGGTTTCCATTAATTTGCCCGTTACCGATGTTAAGCTAATTGGTCGATAATTGCCGGGAGAGGACTTATTTCCTTTTTTGTATATGGGTGTCACGTTAGCTAGTTTACATTCGTTTGGAACTATCCCAACATTCAATGATTTGGAGGATTCAATCTGAGGAGGAGAGATAGGAGGAGGAGGAGGAGGAGAAATAGGAGGAGGAGGAGGAGGAGAAATAGGAGGAGGAGGAGGAGGAGAAATAGGAGGAGGAGGAGGAGGAGGAGAGGTAGGAGGAGGAGAAATAGGAGGAGGAGGAGGAGGAGAGATAGGAGGAGGAGAAATAGGAGGAGGAGGAGGAGAGATAGGAGGAGGAGAAATAGGAATAGGAGGAGGAGGAGGAGGAGAGATAGGAGGAGGAGAAATAGGAGGAGGAGGAGGAGAAATAGGAGGAGGAATACAAAGGAATACAAAGGAGAACAAACTGCAACAGACCTATTGGTCCTTACGGGGCAGTTTGGATATCTAAAACTACTAATCTACTGACTACGAGGTAGAGAAAAGGATAGCAAAGCAGAAGGCTCCTCCCCACCCACCACTCCCTCCAGCTAATGCTGGCATGGAAACAGATAGGAAAAATACCATGCAGTATTGAAAAACTGACACGGAAATTCGAACAGGACAGGGAGAAAAAAGAAGTTGATTTGTAATCTAAGCTAACTCTATTTACTACAATTCTGAAAGGGAACAGATGTATGAAAATCAATATACATTGCGGTATGCGTTGACATTTCGTTGCGCGTTATTCTGAAAGAAACTGTGTTAATCGGGGGTTATTTGCCATGTGTTTATCCAGATGGTTCTTAAATGTTTCGACAGTATTACAGTTTACAATGTTCGAGGGTAGTCTGTTCCAATTATTCACAACGCGGTTGAAGAAGAAATGCTTCGCCTCGTGAGAATGAAAACGCTTGCCTATAATCTTATAACCATTGTTTCTCGTGTTTGCTTGATTGATCGTAAATAATTCGCTTACATTTAGGTTGCTGAATCCCTTGAAGATTTTGAACACCTCTATTAGGTCACCTCTCATTCTGCGCTTTGTTAAGCTAAACAAATTTAGTTCTTTTAAGCGCTCTTCGTACGGTTTATTACGCAATCTAGGTATCATTTTAGTGACTCTGCGTTGCACCCTTTCAAGTTTATTTATGTCCTTTTGGTAGTACGGTGACCAGAATTGCACGCAGTATTCGAGATGGGGATGCACCAATGAGTTGAATAGAGTAAGTATGATTTTTTCTGATTTGAATTTGAATGTTCTGCCGATGCAACCCACCAATTTATTAGCAGTTTTTATTACCTCTGTACACTGTTTACTCGGCTTCAGGTCACTTGATATTATAACTCCCAGATCCTTTTCATTATTTGTATTTGATAGTTGAATGTTGTTCATTGAGTAATCTTTTTTAGCGTTGTTACTACCGATGTGTAATACTTTGCATTTTTCTATGTTGAATTTCATTTGCCATTTTTCTGCCCAGTTTTCTAAAGTGTCTAGGTCACCTTGTAGTTTTTGCCAATGTACTGTTGAGGTTACTTTATTAGTAATTTTTGTATCGTCAGCAAATTTCGAAATTTTGCATTCTATTCCTTCGTCTAAGTCGTTTATGTAAATTATAAAAAGAATAGGACCTAATACCGAACCCTGGGGAACGCCACTATTTACTTTGCACCAATCCGATTCTTCACCATTTATTACAACTCGTTGTTTACGGTCTGAGAGCCAATTTTCGAGCCATTTCAGAGTTTTTCCTGTTATGCCATGAGCTTTTATTTTGTCAATTAGTCTCTTGTGGGGTACGGTATCGAAAGCTTTCTGAAAATCGAGATATATTATATCAACTGCTCTATCCTTATCATATGATTTGTAAACATCATTGAAGAAGTCGAGTAAGTTTGTTAAGCATGAACGTTTATTTCTAAAACCGTGCTGAGAATCTTTTATTAAATTATTTTCTTCCAAATGTTTTACTATTTTGTCCCTTATAATGGTTTCCATTAATTTGCCCGTTACCGATGTTAAGCTAATTGGTCGATAATTGCCGGGAGAGGACTTATTTCCTTTTTTGTATATGGGTGTCACGTTAGCTAGTTTACATTCGTTTGGAACTATCCCAACATTCAATGATTTGTTGAACAGATTTGCGAGTGGGTTTAATAATTCGTGTTTTGCTTCTTTTAGGATCCTTGGGGATATTTTATCAGGGCCTGGGGTTTTATTAACTTTCAAATTGTTGATTGCGAACAGGATATCGTCTTCATAAATCGTAAAGTTTTCGAGCTCAGTGCCATTTGATTGATTCGTAGGGGTAGGTCGGTTACCGGTAGTATCTTCCGACGTGAAAACTGATGCAAAATAGTTATTTAGGATATTCGCCATTTGTACTTTGTTATCTGTATGATCTCCATTTTCCGCAACAAGTGGGCCTATTGTTGAAGTTACCGTTTTTCTGTTTCTTATATAGCTGTAAAATTCTTTCGGATTGGACTTGCTGGAGCTGGCAATATGAAGTTCCAGATTCTTCTTACTTCCTTTGATGAGATTTTTGGTTGTTCGACGCAGTCTATCGTGTTCTAATTTATCGCTATTATTCTGAGTTGCCTTATATTTTTGGTATGCCTGCTTTTTTACTAAGAGGATGTTTTTTATTTCATTATTCCACCATTTTGGCTATATTTGCCTGCTGGGCGCCGGTTTCGTAGAGGGATGCTTGTATTTATTGCTTTGTTTAGGTTATTAGATAATATGTTCCATAATCGATTTACATCATGAGTTTCGGTCATTTCACTCCAGTCAGTATTGGCAAGATGCCTTCTAAGTTTGTTAAAGTCGGCCCTTCGATAATCTGGTACTTTTTCCGTGCTCACGTTTTCTTTGTCATTATTTACTTTAACACCTTACGAGCGGCCTATGCGGTTTATTTATGTGTACCGCACAGCGGGGTGTTTTTAGCCAAAATAGGGCTGTTTACGTGATTATTTTCATGCCTAAATAAGACCCAGAACGTAAAACAAGTACCTATCCCTGAAAGGGCATAAACAGAGCTTTCAAATGACACCATAACGATCCTTGTATGATGGATAGTTTTCTTGCAATAACCGTGCAACGCGAGTGCAAAAAGCAGGTAATTCGGTACTTTCGGTACATAATTGAGTATGTAGCGAGTGAGAGAGGGAGGAGGGAGCTGAGATTTGTGTCAGTAGGTTCGCCGCGGTGGTCTGGAGCAGTCATACGCTCGCTAGTCTCCTGCCACCACTTGTCTCTCTCTCTCTCAGCCACATTACGTGCTGAAATTGCCACTCGAGTTATGTCGAGCGCCGCCACATAGTCCAGCTTTATTTAACTCGACTTATGTTGCTCGCCGCTAATTATGGGTTAATGTTAAAGGACACTATCCTATGGTCACTAGAGCTAAATTCCGGTCCGATTTTAACGCTATTTACCAGTCTTTCATTTGTCGTTAGAATAATATCCAGAATGTTATTTCCCCTCGTTGGGTGTTCTACGTGTTGATAAAGGGCACTTTCCTGAAGATTAGCATATAGATCATGTCCCGCGTGAGCATTTAGTGGTTCGCCCCATGTTGTGACAGGCAGATTGAAATCGCCAAATATTACTGCTTCTTCCTGACAACTTATTTCGGCTATTTGATCATAGAGTTTCTCGTCAGTATCGGGTGATTGTGCAGGAGGTCGATAAATTAGGCCAATTATTATCTTGCTTGCTTGATTATTTATTTGAACGTAACTAGTATCAATATTATTTATGGCAGGTTTGGTTACGTCGATTGGGTGAAGATTACTTTTAACATATAGCAGAACCCCACCTCCCATTCTTTGGGATCTTTCGCAGCTGAAGGGAGTATAACCTGGTAATGCGTATTCCGCCAAAAAATCACGCTTTTCCGTGTTGATCCAAGATTCTGAAACACCGATTATATCACATTCCTCCATACATGCAAGTGCTTCCAGGTCTTCGAATTTATTGCGTAAGCTGCGTGCATTAACGTAGCAGGCCGTGATATTATTTTGGATAGAGTTTACATTTGATATGGGGTAGTTTATGTCGCTGCTACTGCCCCTGCTCGGTTGTCGTTTTTTGATCTGAAAGTGCAGACTGCATCATGTAGGAGTCTGCCTAGGCGTGCTCCTCCGACTGAATTCAAATGGCAGCCATCATCCTGAAAGAGAATGTGTTGATTGTAGAAATGGTCCCAGAGATTGAGATATTCGACATCTTCCTGTGAGCAGAGGGATTTAAGTCTGTTATTAGTACTGAACGCCTTATCGTAGAAACCGGTCTCTGCATCGATCTTGGGAAGAATGCCTGAAATGATTATGTTACATGACTTACTCTTGTAACGCTGGATTGCCTTACGGTATTTTTCCATTAGTTCCTCTGATCTGGTGCGCATTACATCGTTCGACCCTGCGTGAATCACGAACAGGGTGTTCTCGTCAGCGTTGATGGTGACATCGTCGAAGGCTGCTGTGATGTCGTCCAAACCTGCACCCGGTATGCAAAAACGCTTTCTGTGGTTTGGGACTCTTCCACAGAACTCTTCAAGTTGTCCTCGTAAAATGGAGTCTCCAATGAGCCTGGTCTCCTCAGTTTCGTCTCCTGTTTCTGTCAGAATCTGGTATTTATTAAATGTGGTGACCGGCAGATGTGACCTCCTTTTTGGAGGAGGAGGAGGAGGAGGAGGAGAGATAGGAGGAGAAGGAGGAGGAGAGATAGGAGGAGGAGAAATAGGAGGAGGAGGAGGAGGAGAGATAGGAGGAGGAGAAATAGGAGGAGGAGGAGGAGGAGAGATAGGAGGAGAAGGAGGAGGAGAGATAGGAGGAGGAGAAATAGGAGGAGGAGGAGGAGGAGAAGGAGGAGGAGAGATAGGAGGAGGAGAATACAAAGGAATACAAAGGAGAACAAACTGCAACAGACCTATTGGTCCTTACGGGGCAGTTTGGATATCTAAAACTACTAATCTACTGACTACGAGGTAGAGAAAAGGATAGCAAAGAAGAAGGCTCCTCCCCACCCACCACTCCCTCCAGCTAATGCTGGCATGGAAACAGATAGGAAAAATACCATGCAGTATTGAAAAACTGACACGGAAATTCGGACAGGACAGGGAGAAAAAAGAAGTTGATTTGTAATCTAAGCTAACTCTACAGGTATTTACTACAATTCTGAAAGGGAACAGATGTATGAAAATGAATATACATTGCGGTATGCGTTGACATTTCGTTGCGCGTTATTCTGAAAGAAACTGTGTTAATCGGGGGTTATTTGCCATGTGTTAATCGGGGGTTATTTGCCATGTGTTTATCCAGATGGTTCTTAAATGTTTCGACAGTATTACAGTTTACAATGTTCGAGGGTAGTCTGTTCCAATTATTCACAACGCGGTTGAAGAAGAAATGCTTCGCCTCGTGAGAATGAAAACGCTTGCCTATAATCTTATAACCATTGTTTCTCGTGTTTGCTTGATTGATCGTAAATAATTCGCTTACATTTAGGTTGCTGAATCCCTTGAAGATTTTGAACACCTCTATTAGGTCACCTCTCATTCTGCGCTTTGTTAAGCTAAACAAATTTAGTTCTTTTAAGCGCTCTTCGTACGGTTTATTACGCAATCTAGGTATCATTTTAGTGACTCTGCGTTGCACCCTTTCAAGTTTATTTATGTCCTTTCGGTAGTACGGTGACCAGAATTGCACGCAGTATTCGAGATGGGGACGCACCAATGAGTTGAATAGAGTAAGTATGATTTTTTCTGATTTGAATTTGAATGTTCTGCCGATGAAACCCACCAATTTATTAGCAGTTTTTATTACCTCTGTACACTGTTTACTCGGCTTCAGGTCACTTGATATTATAACTCCCAGATCCTTTTCATTATTTGTATTTGATAGTTGAATGTTGTTCATTGAGTAATCTTTTTTAGCGTTGTTACTACCGATGTGTAATACTTTGCATTTTTCTATGTTGAATTTCATTTGCCATTTTTCTGCCCAGTTTTCTAAAGTGTCTAGGTCACCTTGTAGTTTTTGCCAATGTACTGTTGAGGTTACTTTATTAGTAATTTTTGTATCGTCAGCAAATTTCGAAATTTTGCATTCTATTCCTTCGTCTAAGTCGTTTATGTAAATTATAAAAAGAATAGGACCTAATACCGAACCCTGGGGAACGCCACTATTTACTTTGCACCAATCTGATTCTTCACCATTTATTACAACTCGTTGTTTACGGTCTGAGAGCCAATTTTCGAGCCATTTCAGAGTTTTTCCTGTTATGCCATGAGCTTTTATTTTGTCAATTAGTCTCTTGTGGGAACGGTATCGAAAGCTTTCTGAAAATCGAGATATATTATATCAACTGCTCTATCCTTATCATATGATTTGTAAACATCATTGAAGAAGTCGAGTAAGTTTGTTAAGCATGAACGTTTATTTCTAAAACCGTGCTGAGAATCTTTTATTAAATTATTTTCTTCCAAATGTTTTACTATTTTGTCCCTTATAATGGTTTCCATTAATTTGCCCGTTACCGATGTTAAGCTAATTGGTCGATAATTGCCGGGAGAGGACTTATTTCCTTTTTTGTATATGGGTGTCACGTTAGCTAGTTTACATTCGTTTGGAACTATCCCAACATTCAATGATTTGTTGAACAGATTTGCGAGTGGGTTTAATAATTCGTGTTTTGCTTCTTTTAGAATCCTTGGGGATATTTTATCAGGGCCTGGGGTTTTATTAACTTTCAAATTGTTGATTGCGAACAGGATATCGTCTTCATAAATCGTAAAGTTTTCGAGCTCAGTGCCATTTGATTGATTCGTAGGGGTAGGTCGGTTACCGGTAGTATCTTCCGACGTGAAAACTGATGCAAAATAGTTATTTAGGATATTCGCCATTTGTACTTTGTTATCTGTATGATCTCCATTTTCCGCAACAAGTGGGCCTATTGTTGAAGTTACCGTTTTTCTGTTTCTTATATAGCTGTAAAATTCTTTCGGATTGGACTTGCTGGAGCTGGCAATATGAAGTTCCAGATTCTTCTTACTTCCTTTGATGAGATTTTTGGTTGTTCGACGCAGTCTATCGTGTTCTAATTTATCGCTATTATTCTGAGTTGCCTTATATTTTTGGTATGCCTGCTTTTTTACTAAGAGGATGTTTTTTATTTCATTATTCCACCATTTTGGCTTATATTTGCCTGCTGGGCGCCGGTTTCGTAGAGGGATGCTTGTATTTATTGCTTTGTTTAGGTTATTAGATAATATGTTCCATAATCGATTTACATCGTGAGTTTCAGTCATTTCACTCCAGTCAGTATTGGCAAGATGCCTTCTAAGTTTGTTAAAGTCGGCCCTTCGATAATCTGGTACTTTTTCCGTGCTCACGTTTTCTTTGTCATTATTTACTTTAATGTTAAAGAACACTATCCTATGGTCACTAGAGCTAAATTCCGGTCCGATTTTAACGCTATTTACCAGTCTTTCATTTGTCGTTAGAATAATATCCAGAATGTTATTTCCCCTCGTTGGGTGTTCTACGTGTTGATAAAGGGCACTTTCCTGAAGATTAGCATATAGATCTTGTCCCGCGTGAGCATTTAATGGTTCGCCCCATGTTGTGACTGGCAGATTGAAATCGCCAAATATTACTGCTTCTTCCTGACAACTTATTTCCGCTATTTGATCATAGAGTTTCTCGTCAGTATCGGGTGATTGTGCAGGAGGTCGATAAATGAGGCCAATTATTATCTTGCTTGCTTGATTATTTATTTGAACGTAACTAGTATCAATATTATTTATGGCAGGTTTGGTTACCTCGATTGGGTGAAGATTACTTTTAACATATAGCAGAACCCCACCTCCCATTCTATGGGATCTTTCGCAGCTGAAGGGAGTATAACCTGGTAATGCGTATTCCGCCAAAAAATCACGCTTTTCCGTGAGAAATAGGAGGAGGAGGAGGAGGAGAGATAGGAGGAGGAGAAATAGGAGGAGGAGGAGGAGGAGGAGGAGAAATAGGAGGAGGAGGAGGAGGAGAGATAGGAGGAAGAGATGGAAAATAGTCCGCAGAAGGAGATCGGCGAGAACTAGGAGACGGATGAGTAAAGCCGGTATCACACGAGCGCTTTTTCCCTCAACATTTAAACTTAACACTGGTCTGGCAGCTTATGAGCTAAACATTTATTATATTTCTGCTACCTATATGTATCTAGCATCAGTCTAGTTTCAGACACTAGTGTAAAATAGTCCAGAAATCTTGGCAGAAAAATGTTGACGATAAAAGTTCTCGTGTGATACCGGCTTAATCAAAGGAAGAGAAAATATAAGAGGAGACGCAGGAAGCAGAGGAGGTAAAGTAGGAGGAAGCAGAGCAGGAGAGAAATTGGGCAGAGGAGATAGGAGAGATAGATGAGAAGGAAAATAAGGAGAAGAATTGTTAAAGGGGGTCGCCGGCTTTTTGTTTATCTTTCTCTCCTTTTCTCTCTTTCCCTGGCTTGTATCCATTGGGCCCCATTCAGCCAACTGTTTTAAGACGTTGATCCCCATCCAGGTGTCGATTTCTTCCTGGCGAGCGATAGTTAGCCAGCATTGTATGGAGAAATCTGGCTTCGCCGGAGACAATTTTCTATCGAAAAACGTACAAATTTAGCTGGCTGTCAAAACAAAAATATATATGTGCTGGCTCGCTACCGGTCGCCACGAAAATATTGACACCTGGATGGGGGTAAACGTCTTAAAACAGTAGGCTGAATGGGGCCGAATGGATACAAGCCAAAGAGAGGGAGAGAAAAAGTAAACAAAAACGAGGTGGGCTCCCTCAAAGGAAGGGAGAGGGAAAGGAGGAGGAGGAAAAATAATCAAAGAAAGACGAGGAGGAAAAGTAGGAGGCGGTAAAAGAGGAAGAAAAGAACAGCATGAGGAAATGAAAAAGAAAACGGAGGAGGTGCATTGTCGCTATGGTTGAGGGGGAAACTGAAGAATTTATAAGGTAAAACTTGCAAAATAAACAAACCAAAACTGGGATCGACACAAGATAAACACAAAGGAACTAATCATTATCGCCAAGTGGAAATAGATGTGTGTGCATTTTGTGTTTTGTCTGTGCTTGTTCGCTGTTTTGTCTTGTGTTTTGTGTTTTCCTGTTCTTGCTCTGTCTTGAGTCGGCCACCCCCCAAAAAAGAAAAAAATAATAATAATAATAAAATAGAGGAAAATAAAATAAAACATTGGAAAAGTGGGGATTGGGCCTGAGCATATAGATAGATAGATAGATAGATAGGAAATAATGCTTAAAAAATAAAAATTGAAATAAAAAACACAATCCAAGGAGGTAAAGGGGCTAAGAAAAAGAAGGAAGGAGCAATGGGAGAAGAGAAGAAGCATAACCGGTGAAGGCAGAAGAAGAGGGATAGGACCGATGGAAGAGTAAACTGAGAACACGAAGAGGGACACCAAAGCCGGTATCACACGAGAGCTTTTATAGTCAACATTCGGCGATCACAAAATTTCTGACATTTCTGGAATATTTTGCACTGGTATCAGAAACTAGACTGATGCTAGATTAACATAGGCAACAGACATATTGCAAATGTTTAACTCGTAAGCTGCCAGACCAGTGTTAAGGATAAATATCGAGGGAAAAAGCGCTCATGTGATACCGGCATAAGTAATACAAGGAGGGAACAAGAAGGATATGAACAGCATCAAGGAGGAAGTTATGAAGCTATAAATAACGAGAATGTAATTAATAAGGGGAGACGAGCCGTTTGTTGGGTCATTCATTCCTTTATTTCTTAGTTTCCTCACTAAACCTCCATCAAGCTTAAAGAAAAACCCTAGACCCCCTTTCAAGATGAATTTGTAAATTATTCGATAGAAAAAAATTCCGGTTCCTCTTAAAATTTCAGGCTCGCTCTCGCTCGCCAGGAAAAGATCGAAACCTAAATGGCACGAAAGGTCATAAAATTGACAAAGAAATGGGTCGAAAGGTGTTAAAATCGCCAAACTAATGGGCCGAACGTCTTTTAATCTCAAAACAAATGGGGCTTAACACGAGGGAGAAAGGGGACCAGAGACACAACTCATCTCCCCTTAAGCCCCTCTGTAACATCGACATCCTATTTAATAGATTATGGCTAATGGTAATGGATTTCACTCAGTTTAGAAAGGATCTCTAGCAATTATAAGGCTTGGAACTATGTATATCAACCCTTTTCATTACCACAGACCCTTCCTAAGCTGCGTATAATCGTCTGAATATAGCTAGAATAAAATATTAGAGTCGTCGTCGGTGCAGAAACGGTTCAAATATTAGAGTCGTCGTCGGTGCAGAAACGGTTCAAATATTAGAGTCGTCGTCGGTGCAGAAACGGTTCAAATATTAGAGTCGTCGTCGGTGCAGAAACGGTTCAAATATTAGAGTCGTCGTCGGTGCAGAAACGGTTCAAATATTAGAGTCGTCGTCGGTGCAGAAACGGTTCAAATATTAGAGTCGTCGTCGGTGCAGAAACGGTTCAAATATTAGAGTCGTCGTCGGTGCAGAAACGGTTCAAATATTAGAGTCGTCGTCGGTGCAGAAACGGTTCAAATATTAGAGTCGTCGTCGGTGCAGAAACGGTTCAAATATTAGAGTCGTCGTCGGTGCAGAAACGGTTCAAATATTAGAGTCGTCGTCGGTGCAGAAACGGTTCAAATATTAGAGTCGTCGTCGGTGCAGAAACGGTTCAAATATTAGAGTCGTCGTCGGTGCAGAAACGGTTCAAATATTAGAGTCGTCGTCGGTGCAGAAACGGTTCAAATATTAGAGTCGTCGTCGGTGCAGAAACGGTTCAAATATTAGAGTCGTCGTCGGTGCAGAAACGGTTCAAATATTAGAGTCGTCGTCGGTGCAGAAACGGTTCAAATATTTTAACACAATAGTAATAGTTTATAGACAGCCTCGAATAATATAAAAGATGCCAAATTGGAAGAAGTACTGAAAATAATTAAATAATATTTAAATCAAATCTAGAGATTCTCCAGAAAACAATAGATTCCTAAACTAAAGATAAATTACCCCATTCAAAGATATGTTATACAATATGTTTCGTTATTACTAAACCCGGTATCACACGAGAGCTTTTATAGGCAACATTCGAGTATCAAAATTGTATTGGCATCACTTCTTGAATATTTTGCACTGTTATCGAAAACTAGACTGATGGTAGATGAATTTGGGTAACACACATGTATATAATGTTGACCTCAGAAGCTGCCAGACCAGTGTTGAGGATAAATGTTGAGTGAAAAAGCGCTCGTGTGATACCGGCTTAAGGGGGCCCACCTCGCTCTTTTTTTCTCTTTCTCTCCCGCTCTCTTTGGCTTGTATCCATTCGGCCCCATTCAGCCAACTGTTTTAAGACGTTTACCCCCATCCAGGTGTTAATTCTTCCTGGCGAGCGGTAGCGAGCCAGCATCTATATATTTTTGTTTTAACAAGCAAGCTAAATTTGTACAATTTTCGATAGAAAAATTTCACCGGCGAAGCCAGATTTCTCCATACAATGCTGGCTCGCTATCGCTCGCCAGGAAGAAATCGACACCTGGATGGGGTTTAAACGTCTTAAAACAGTTGGCTGAATGGGACCGAATGGATACAAGCCAGGGAAAGAAAGATAAGGAGAGAAAGATAAAACAAAAGCCGGTGACCCTCCTTAAGTCATTCCATCCGTCTCCCCTCCTCACTCTCCCATTCCCTCTATACATCCTCTTCTCTCCTCCTCCCTACTTCTTTCCTATACTCCAACCACATTCCCTCTATACATCCTCTTCTCTCCTCCTCCCTACTTCTTTCCTATACTTCAACCACATTCCCTCTATACATCCTCTTCTCTCCTCCTCCCTACTTCTTTCCTATACTTCAACCACATTCCCTCTATACATCCTCTTCTCTCCTCCTCCCTACTTCTTTCCTATACTTCAACCACATTCCCTCTATACATCCTCTTCTCTCCTCCTCCCTACTTCTTTCCTATACTCCAACCACATTTCTCATTCATCTAAGTTGCTACACCTTTTCTCATTCCTATACTCCAACATCGCTTCTCTCCTCCCCTTCCCCTCGCTCCCTCTATACTCTCTCTCTCCTCTACTCTCTCTCAAAATCTAATACCTCTGAAGTTAACAAAGTAGAAGATCATCCGTTTTTTTCCCTCCACTCCGGGTCAACACATTTATAAGGTACTTAATATGCAGCCCAGGACCAGAGATGACAAATGGAAATGTCCCTGACGACAACAACATTATCTCCGGGGAAGAGAACAATGAGAGGCTTTGGGATATTTATAATTCATAATTCATACCCTCTGAAGTTAAGGGGGGTCACCCGCTTTTTTTATCTCCTTTTATATTTCTTTCTTTGGCTTGTATCCATTCGGCCCCATTCAGCCTACTGTTTTAGGACATTTAATCCCCATTTAGGAGTCAATTTTTTTCCTGGCGACCAATAGCGAGCCAGAATTTTATGGAGAAATCCGGCTTCGCCGGAGACATTATTCTATCGAAAAATGTACAAATTTAGCCAGCTGTCTAACTCATTATCCAAAATATACCATCCGACTCATGTTCATTTATTCATGTACTGTACAGTCACTCATAATAATTCAGGACCCCCACGTGAACGCCGTAACAAAAATGGATTGTTCTTCGCTTGGTACCCTTTAAGATAGACTGCCAAACAGAGGAAGGAGAGGGACAGGGGGGTACTAGATACGGCAGGATAGGAGGGTGTAGAAGCAGGGTAGTACGCTAGTTACCTTACCCTCACTGTTACCCCTAAACACAGATCAGAATTATTCTATAATTGCACCTATACGAGCTAAACAAATTATCATTGTATTTAACAGGAAGGTACGACGAGGTAAGTGATGTGGTATAGGTGGCAATATGCGGAAATGGATTGCTAGGAGAATTTGCACCCTCTGACCCCCTTACGAAAATCCACGGTTACTCACTCCACCACAACTGGATTTCTACCGTTTTACCCAACCAGCGGGGGTGTGGGGGCGGCAGCCCCCACCCATAATACTCGGATAGGTTAGGTAAGGTTGTTAGGTTAGGCTAATGTCTCTCTGAAACATTGTAAAATCTGTGTCACATCTAGATTGATAGACTTGTCAGAGGGGGCGGAATGTCCTTATAATCCATTTCCGCATATTGCCACCTATACCACATCACTTACCTCGTCGTCGTACATTCCTGTTAAATACAATAATATTTTGTTTAGCTCGTATGGGTGCAATTATAGAAATTTAGCCACAGTTCAATAACGCAAGGCAACGCAGCACAATTATGAAAGAAAAACATTCATAAGAGATAAATATAATATATGGAATAGTTAACGAAATAATGCGAATAACGATGACAGGAAAAAATAACAAAACTATTCAGAAACAGAATAGGAAAGAAACAAAGAACATTGAAAAAATAAATGAATATATAAAAAGTTTAGCACTAATATAGGACCGTATCATTTATTTAATGTGCGGTTCATCAACAACAAACTTCATTCCGTGTTAAGAGAGCCCACCTAGCTTTTTTCTCTTTCTCTCCCTCTCTCTTTGGCTTGCATCCATTCAGCCCCAGCAGTCTACTGTTTTAAGACGTTTACCCCCATCCAGGTGTCAATATTTTCCTGGAGAGCGGCAGCGAGCCAGCATAGATATGCATTTTTGTTTTGACAGCAAGCTAAATTTGTACATTTTTCGATAGAAAAATATCTCCGGCGAAGCCAGATTTCTCCATACAATGCTGGCTTGCTATCGCTCTCCAGGAAGATATCGACACCTGGATGGGGATAAACGTATTAAAGCAGTTGGCTGAATGGGGCCAAATGGATGCAAGCCAAGGAAAGAGAGAAAAGGAGAGAAAGATAAAACAAAAACAAAAAAGCCGGTGGGTCCCCTTAACTATACCAAGAACAACATGTTAGAACCAAGCAAGATGGTAATGACGACCGCTATGATAAGTTGCAACCTTAAGGGGAGGAAGAGTGTTTTTCTCGACCCCCTTCTCCCTCATGTTTAGCCCCATTAGTTTTGAGAATTTAAGGCGTTCCGACCATGAGTTTGGCTATTTTACCACTTTCGTTCCATTTCCTTGTCAATTTCAAGAACTTTCGTGCCATGGACATTTTTCTGTCGAAAAATGTACAAATTTATCGGTCTAGGGAGTATTTTTTAAAGTTTGATGGAGGGCTAGCGAGGACACTAAACAATATATATATGAATGAACACAGTTTGATGGAGGGCTAGCGAGGACACTAAACAATATATATGAATGAACACAGTTTGATGGAGGGCTAGCGAAGACACTAAACAATATATATGAATGAACACAGTTTGATGGAGGGCTAGCGAGGACACTAAACAATATATATGAATGAACACAGTTTGATGGAGGGCTAGCGAGGACACTAAACAATATATATGAATGAACACAGTTTGATGGAGGGCTAGCGAGGACACTAAACAATATATATGAATGAACACTGTTTGATGGAGGGCTAGCGAAGACACTAAACAATATATATGAATGAACACAGTTTGATGGAGGGCTAGCGAGGACACTAAACAATATATATGAATGAACACAGTTTGATGGAGGGCTAGCGAGGACACTAAACAATATATATGAATGAACACAGTTTGATGGAGGGCTAGCGAGGACACTAAACAATATATATGAATGAACACAGTTTGATGGAGGGCTAGCGAGGACACTAAACAATATATATGAATGAACACAGTTTGATGGAGGGCTAGCGAGGACACTAAACAATATATATGAATGAACACAGTTTGATGGAGGGCTAGCGAGGACACTAAACAATATATATATGAATGAACACAGTTTGATGGAGGGCTAGTGAGGACACTAAACAATATATATGAATGAACACAGTTTGATGGAGGGCTAGCGAGGACACTAAACAATATATATGAATGAACACAGTTTGATGGAGGGCTAGCGAGGACACTAAACAATATATATATATGAATGAACATAGTTTGATGGAGGGCTAGCGAGGACACTAAACAATATATATATGAATGAACACAGTTTGATGGAGGGCTAGTGAGGACACTAAACAATATATATGAATGAACACAGTTTGATGGAGGGCTAGCGAAGACACTAAACAATATATATGAATGAACACAGTTTGATGGAGGGCTAGCGAAGACACTAAACAATATATATGAATGAACACAGTTTGATGGAGGGCTAGCGAGGACACTAAACAATATATATGAATGAACACAAAAATAGACTAAAGACTAACTACTACCCCCCCCCCCCCCTTAAAAATTATTGCTATGGGTGTAAATGAAGCACAGGGAACGATGTCTGGTATCATTCAAGGAGACTACAGCAGGACTCTTCTTCTTCTTACCTCTGACCGGGTATAGGCTATCCTAGTGTTTACTAGCCTATACCCCTTTGAAAGGACATTAGCCTAACCTAACAACCTTACCTAACCTAACCTAGTATTATGGGTGGGGGCTGCCGCCCCCACACCCCCGCTATTTGACATCTTTGACAGATTTTTGTGTATTTTTCTGTGAAATCGGGTTTTTTTAAGTGTCGATAACGAAATTCCTCCATGCGGACTGTAATGAGAAATATATGGCGAGTCTATTGGTCCCAATTTTCCCTAATACATTGTTTCTAACAAGGCGGATGTAGTGTCCTTGAAGATTATCCTAAAGTCATCTTCCATCCCATTTCGGTGTGAATGTCCTAGGTTCAAGTCCTTGGAGTGCCACATGTATTTTTGGATTTCATTAATTGAGTTTAGAAGTGAAGTTGGTTGGTGAAAAAATATATAAATCCTCCCAGTCTTCAACACACGCACACACGCACACAGAAACCGCTAATAACACTTAACAGTAACACACTTTCCGGTAATTTTTAGTTAGTTAGTTAAAATAGGACTTCAGAGGCTATCAACCCTATTGGATTATTAAGCCAGCACGCTGTAAGTCAAGAATAACGTCAGGACTGGAGCCTCTCTGCGAAAACCCCAGTCCCTTGCAATTTCCGCGAACCTGCGAGAAGTGACGGTGAATGTGGTCGAGTGAGCTGTGATGGGTGGAGAGGGAGTGGTGGAGGAAAGATGATGGAGTGAGAGGGAGGGAGGAGGGAGAGGGTGGAGGGAAGATGAGGGAGTGAGAGGGTGGAGGGAATATGAGGGAGTGAGAGGGAGGGAGGAGGGAGAGGGTGGGAGGGAGGGGGGAGGGAGAGGGAGGGGGTTGGATGCCAACATAGCTGTAGTATAATTATTATCTCTTCATTAAGGGAGCCCACCTCGCTTGTTTTCTCTTTCTTTCCCTCTCTCTTTGGCTTGTATCCATTCTGCCCCATTCAGCCTACTGTTTTAAGACGTTTACCCCCATCCAGGTGTCAATATTTTCCTGGCGAGCGAGCCAGCATACTGTATATCTATATAATATTTTCCTGGCGAGCGAGCCAGCATACTGTATATCTATATAATATTTTCCTGGCGAGCGAGCCAGCATAGCCAGCATACTGTATATCTATATAATATTTTCCTGGCGAGCGAGCCAGCATACTGTATATCTATATAATATTTTCCTGGCGAGCGAGCCAGCATACTGTATATCTATATAATATTTTCGATTGTCTGTCTGTCTGTGTGTCTGTTCTTTATGCATGGCCACAGTTTTAAGCTAGAGAGTTCATTCTCGGTATGCATAGTAAGGGGGTCCTTAGGCAGGTTTCAGTGAAAAAATAGAATTCCCAGAGTAAAAGGGACGGAGAAAATGGGCGCGAAATCAGAAAAATTGCCGTTTGGGGCAGAAGGAGGCCTCCGATCGAAAAGGTGTATGGAACGAAAGTTGTTCGCAGCCCCCCAAAATCGGGGTACGGATGAGGTCAGATCCAACATCGGAGGTCATTTAGCGGCCGAAATCGAGGTCGCAGTTTAATGAGGCACAGGGAGGTCGAGGCCGGTGATTATGGTAGTAGTAGTATTGTGATTATGGTAGTAGAAGTGATGGTAGTAGTAGTGATGGTAGTAGTAGTGATGGTAGTAGTGATGGTGATTATGGTAATTACCCGGGCAACGCCGGGTACCCCTGCTAGTACTGTATATATTTGTTTTGACAGCCAGCTAAATTTGTACATTTTTCGATAGAAGAATGTCTCCGGCGAAGCCGGATTTCTCCATACAATGTTGGCTCGTTATCGCTCGCCAGGAAGAAATTGACACCTGGATGGGGGTAAACGTCTTAAAACAGTTGGCTGAATGGGGCCGAATGAATACAAGCCAGAGAAAGAGAGAGAAGGAGAGAAAGATAAAAAAGCCGGTGACCCCCCTTAACTCCAAATCTGCACCTCAAAATAATTAGGCAACACTGTTTTTGAAGAGTTAAATAATATGGTATATATACATTTAGGAAGTTTAATGTGACTGTGCTATCGTATACATGAGAGTACCAGCGACGTGTCATATATTTTAATTTAGCTTTATTTAGACGATATTGTGCAGCTTAGGAAGGATCTGCGGTAGTTAAAAGGGTTGGTTGAGATAGTTTGAAGCCTTAATATTGCTAGAGGTCCTTCCTAATCTGAATCTAATCGTCTAATAGTTGCCACAATATAAAGAAAAGGACGTCACCGGTACTGTATGGGTTAAAATGAGTGAACTGCGAGAATGTTGGTAACACTGTTGAGCGGGTCGGAACAACAACCCACCATATGATGCTGTTTCATCATTTAAGGGGAGACAGACCGTTTTTGTGGACCCCCTTCTCCCTAATGTTTAGCCCCATCCACAGTAGTTTTGAGATTATAAGACGTTGGTTCCAGTAGCTTGTGGATTTTATGACCTTTCACCCCATTTCTTTGTCAATATTAGGACCCTTCGTGCCATTTAGGTGTCGATTATTTCCTGGCGAACGAGAAATATTAAGAGGAATCGGCCTTCGGCCACACATTTTTCTACTGAAAAATTTACAAATTTATCTAGAAGGGGGTCTAGGGTGTGTTTTTCTAAGCTTGGTGGGGGTCTAGCGAGAAAACTAAGAAATAAAGGAATAAATTAATTAATAGACCAAAAAAACAAACAAAAAACGGTCCGTCTCCCCTTAAAAGCTGAATTGAAGTTCATGGGACACGTCTTTAACCAGTAGAGGACCTATCACACATAAATTACAACCTCTTGTCATATTTGAATGTTTCATAAAGTAAATTTTTAGTTAAAGTTAGTTTGGGATAATATAATTACATATTATGTAACACAGCACCTGCTTCCTAGCCAAATGCACGGTTTAGATTCCAGCTACATTTGTCACTGTTCACAATTCTTCGATAGTTGGCTTGGTATACACAGCACGATGAACTAATTGTATAATAATTGAGCGATGGATAACGAAAAACAGAGACAGTCGGAAGTAGGATTAGAGAAAACGAAATATACGTGAAAGCTGATGGGTAAACTAAAGATAATTGTGATCTGCATTATTTCCCACCTGTGACGCCTACCAGCGTTGGCAGAATCGCCTCCCGGTAGCCACTAGCGCTCGCCAGGGCACTGAAATGGGCTACAGTTATCAGAGAATGTTATACTTTCTTTCTTGTGAATCGTCATGTCACAGGCAGTATAGAAGTGGTCTTTATTTTCGTCTGTGACAATGCATTATATTATATATCATCAGTTATAAGTTTAATGTATAAGACTGAATGATACAGCTAGAGAGTGTGAGTGAGTAAGTGCAGGAGGCAGAGGGTTGTGCGCGTAGTGTTACGCGTTGTCTCGGTGACGTCATGCCATGAGTGGCTGGCCGCTTTGCCGCCCTTCTGCCGCAGCAGAAGGTAGTCCCCCGCACTCCTTGCTGCCTTTGTGCCTTCCTTGCTCAGAGCTTGCTTGACCAGCATAACCTTCACATCTCCCTTGCCATCTCTCCCCGACTTCCACCTATAGAACACTTTCTCTCTCTCTCAACTTCTTACCTCTTATTCTTCTAATCTATTTAACATCATAACTCCCCTTTGGTTCTGCACGATTTCATATATCGGCCATCGTATTATATGCTGAAGCTCTCAGATATTACATGTTTAGTTAGACATTTTGGAGGGGTTAACATTTTGTCTGTAGAGGTTCGACACACTCGCGGTGTCTCCCTACCTATTTCTTGGTTGTCTGCTGGGCTATTTAATGCTAGACTGGGGTGAGGCTATTGGTGTTGTGATTTCCGATGTGTACCAGGTTTTGTTGAACTTGTACAATCGCAACGGATACGTGGGAAGCCTAGGTTGTCTTTCTGACTGTGTACCTTGTGAGTTTAGCACTGTGTTGTGAGTGAGGGCTTTTGCCTCTGCCACCCAACACTGTGCTAACTCGTTTTGCTTTGACTTGAAGAGGCTCGCCAGGAGAGAACTAGATACTAGCGATCTGGATCTCTCAAGAGAGCACCCCGTCATTTAACGTAATTTGGCCGTACAGTCTTAAGGACCTCGCTAGGCTACGAGCCGCTTGCTCAGCCATTGTTTCCTAGCCTACGACATCCCAGCTAGACTTTATTCGCCTAGCAGACACCCGATTAGGATTATAAACTCTTATGTTATGTATGCAGCCTTTTTATTCACGTTGATTGTAAGCCTTGGTTGTTGTTGAGTTGCACAACCCGAGCAGGCTTTTGCTTTGCCTGAGGAAGTACTTCTTTTGTTGTTGGAGATAATACTATTGCGCATTTATCGTTATTCCCGTGCCAGTTAACACTGTATGTCCCTACACTTGTCATATCTTGTTCCTGCTTTATATAACAGTTCAAAATCCGATTCGATCATCTTAAGCAGCATCAGACTTTCTTCAGAAGATTCCTGTTCGATGCTTTAGGACTTTCATTCACTTTCTTTAATATAGGAGTGACAGATTATTATTGTTTAGAGTAACTTTAATTATACCTTCTTGTTTGCATTAAATCATTCCAGTGATTTAATTAAGCACTCTATCTTTTTCCTTGTATACATTATTAACGTAATTGTATGTTGTTGTGATCAGGCTGTATCAGAGATCATCAGCCTGTAGTAGTAGTGCACTTATACCGAGTTATAGGATACCCCGCTATCGCAGATTTAACTCTGGAGGGTATAGGTGTTTTTGTGCACCGGCAATATAAGTTCGAGGGTTGGATCTAGTGTTACCGTTGTGGCTGTGTGCCTTTCTAGTCCAATGATTAAGAGCCCTTGTTTTATACGTACCCGGTCGTAACACACCTTGTTAGTGCGACTGTAACCTGTGTGTTGGTGTGTATGTAGGATTTAAATAGAAACTAATGGGAATAACAATTAATTTGTTTATTTATTTATTTTTGTTTTGTTTCTATATTTCAACTTACTCCCTCTCGGGCATAGGCTGAGAGCCTGAACATTCACCGCTGTACAATGAGCAGTGAAGCCCGTGAGGTCTTGTTCCAGTCTAGGGAGTGAGACATATGAAGCACGTAGAGTACAACGAGCACCTGCCATCTTGCCTTCACATGAGGCACGTTGCTCACTCATGGCCCGAAAGGACCCTATCTCTGACGCAACCTCGTTCCCTTGCTTCACTGTCTCACCCCTTACACTCAGACTCTCACTCTTAGGCCTCGGCCACACCGTAGGGAGACATGTGTTGCGGCATGTTCGAAACATGTCTTTGGTCATGTTCGCATACATGTTCGACATCTCTCGTTTGGACGTTCAAACCCCCAAACATGTTTAGAGACACTGTAGTGTGGACGTTTCATGGCTGTGTGTTTGTAGCATTATGAACTTAAACTGGACGGCAGGTTTACCATCATGTTTGGGGCTTGTTCAGGTGCATGTATAGAGCATGTTCAAGGCATGCTACCAGTCATGTTTTGTGGAATGTTTTGGGCTTAGTGTGGACGAGCCTTCAAACACACACACATAGATAATCTGTCAATCTAATCTTGCTACTATCAAATTAATATATAAAGTTATAAGTCCATGCCGGACCGGTCAACCCGAGCTGTATGCTCACAGAAAAATAAATCAATCTTTACACTAGTGAGCTAAAATGTGTGCAAACAGAATGACTCCAGTGTTCCTTAGGGTTCTGTCCTATATCCAATTATATTTCTAATATTCATTAATGATCTTCTCAACTATACTTCTAGTTCTGCCCACTCATATGCCAATGACTCTACCATACATAATACAACTAACTTTGCATAGCGGCCCATTATTTAGTTAAGGGGGGTCACCGGATTTGTTTTATCTTGCTCTCCTTTTCTCTTTTCCTGGATTGTATCCATTCGGCCCCATTCAGCCAACTGTTTTAAGACGTTTATCTCCATCCAGGTGTCGATATCTTCCTGGCGAGCGATAGCGAGCCAGCATTGTATGGAGAAATCCGGCTTCACCGGACACATTTTTCTAGCGAAAAAATTTCAAATTTAGCTTGCGGTCAAAACAAAAATATATATATGCTGGCTCGCTATCGCTCGCCAGGAAAATATTGACACCTGCATGGGGGTAAACGTCTTAAAACAGTAGGCTGAATGTGGCCGAATGGATACAATTAAGCCAAAGAGAGAGGGAGAGATAAAAAAAAGCGAGGTGGGATCCCTTAATTCATAACTCAAGTGATGAGGCCGTACGCCATCTTCTGATCTATTAACTATTTCCAATTGACCACTTGCGAGTTTCAATTTATAAGGAAGTTGGAGCCGTAAACATTGATATTACACAGAAATGCAATAATAATGTAGGTTTCTGATGGATAGAAAATATATTCCATTTGGTTTTGTGTATTTATAAAGGCATAATTACATCTGCATTTTATCTGGTAATTGTGCTAAATATCAATGTCTACAGCTTCAACTTCCTCATAGCCTGAAACTAGCAAGTGGTCAATTAGGGTAGAGATAACCTTGTTGTTTTCAATGCTTCCAAAACCCAATTTATCCATTTTTCTACCAGTCACAATCTTCCACATGACTATCTCTTGCACTTCAATAACACACAAATCAACCCTTTATACTTTCTCAATATATTTGGTGTCTTATTTTCTTCTGACTATATTATCACTCTTGCTAAAAGCTGCTTCTCGGAAAGTAGGTGTGTTCAACCACCTCCATGGGTTCTTTACCTCCGCACAGCTTCTTGTTGTGTACAGGGGTACTGTGTGCCCTTATACTCCTTGAAAGGCTAGAATCAAAGCATTTCGACTCATAAACTCTCCTCATATTACTATGTTTTACAATCTCTATACTCCGCAATGCTGCATCTCTCTCTCTCTCTCTCTCTCTCTCTCTCTCTCTCTCTCTCTCTCTCTCTCTCTCTCTCTCTCTCTCTCCTCTTATTTATTACTCCCTTTATACATCCGTCATGATCTTATCTTTTACACCATTCATACTTTCTCTTTTATTCGAGCCAGACTTTTCCTCTTTTTTAACTCCCTGGCCATTACGTTCAGCCTATCTCTGTCGTAACTTTAACTTTCTCACATTACTTCTCCTCTTGCTGTAATGGAATATTTCTGCCATCAGATTTTGGGAGGAGCTTTATACATCACCAAGGCTGTTTTATTTTGTAATATATAATAATTATATTATATTTTTGTCTCTGTGTATTAGTGATATCCGCTAAACTAAATGTAATTGATAGTTTAGGACCCAACTAAATAATTCTACGGTTACTCATTAAACTTGGTAGATTATTGAATATCATCTTAATATGAAAAAAACATAACATAACTATTTATACAGTATATTAAGTAATAAAAGTGGTTATTTAATTACAAAAATGCATTCTTATGTATATATATATATATATATATATATACAGTATATATTATAATTATATATATACGTCTTCGTGGCTATCACTAGCTACCGGCACAGCGTATTAGAAGATATTATACAAGTTTCATCTGTAACAAAATTAATGGGATTGGTCATTAAATACTGTAAGTAGTCTCTTTGATTCTGTCTAAGTTTGATGATTGTAAGCAGTTCAAGAATGACCCATGTTATTCAAAGGCTTTATTGAGATCGTATTTACCCATTTGAGTCCTAGAGGTAGATTATAAACCAAAGATAATCGTCTAGGGGTAACCAGAATATGATGAAAATTACGTCATGATGCTTAAGGGGGGTACCCTGTGTTTGTTCTGCCCTTTTATATATTTCTCTGGCTTGTATCCATTTGGCCCCATTCAGCCTACTGTTTTAAGACGTTTATCCCCATCCAGGTGTAAAATTTTTACTGGTGAGCGGTAGCGAGCCAGTATATTTTTTATTTTTGTTTGACAGCAGGCTAAATTTGTACATTTTTCGATAGAAAAATGTCTCCGGCGAAGCCAGATTTCTTCATAATTATAATGCTGGCTCGCTATCGCTCGCCAGGAAGAAATCGACACCTAGATGGGGATAAACGTCTTAAAATAGTTGGCTGAATGGGGCCGAATGGATACAAGCCAGAGAAAGAGAGAAAAGGAGAGAAATAACAAAAAGCAGGTCACCCCCCTTAAGGAGTTAAAAGCTTCGTTCGGAAAACTGCCAGGACTGTGTTGAAGATACATGTTGAGGGAATGGACGTTCGTGTGATACTGGTTTATGTTGGTTAGTTAGATTGGTAGCCTGAAATATCCCTACTTCAACCAGTAACTATCAATCAGGGCCAATTGATAGTCCTAGCCTAACCTTACAAAAAGTAAGTATACCCTAAAAATGTTGGTGGCTTTAAACACACACTTTCACTTTCAGTCTCTCTCACTCCGACACACACACACACACACTCACTCTCTCTCTTTCCCTCTCGCTCTCGCTCTCTCTCTCTCTCTCTCTCTCTCTCTCTCTCTCTCTCTCTCTTAGCTCTCCTTTCTCCATGGCAACGACTAAATTAGGTTAGGGTCACAAAGTTTTCTAAAGTCTCCGACTGTTAATCTATTTATCTATTTTTTCCCACTGGAATTCACATTTTGTCTGGTCTCTGTCTCTGTCTCGTATCTGACTGTTATACCTTTCAACTTGCTCTCTTTCTCTCCCTCTCTCTCGTTGGAAAGTTGTATATACATTTCTCTTATCGAGTCCTACCTGACCTAAATACTTTATTCGAGAAAGGAAAATAAATTAAATTAAATAGGGTCGTCGAATCCAAACACGACAGAGCGCTAAATTTTGAAAAAACCGGTTTTTTGCAGAATGGAACACTCCGATCCTTCCTCTATCACGTGGTCTGGATTTGGTCGCATTCGGGCACAAACTATAAGGGTGAGAGTGTTTTGAGTGTAGGTATCTTTTTCGACCTTCTCGTCATTATTCAGAGCAGGCGTAACCTGACAAAGTCCTTCTCCCGCGCTCTCACTCTTTACATGTATGGGGGAGGTGCGCGAGCCAATGAGAACTCAGGGCTTACCCGCCGCGCGCTCCCATTGGCTACTGAGGATTCATGGGGGCGAGCTCCCTAACAAAAACAATCCAGTCTTGTCAGATACGCGGGAAGGATTAACATTGTGGGTGATCGTGGTGTTGTTATCAGACTATTTACAGTGACTTACAGCAAATAACTGCATCTATTATACATCAGTGTATCCATGAATGCATAGTGAACAATGTCAGACAGCGACCAGAGCCTGGAGGCCCGGCCAGGCCCTTCTGGATATTGTATAAGTGGTGGAAGTTTCTATGGCAGGGCCAAAAGAAATCCTTTACAGGGAATCTCTAATTCCCTGGTGGACAGTGATGACAGTGTAAAAGATCCAGACTATGTTGGTGATGATTCCGAGTCTGACGCTGCTATGAGTGACTTGGAGATAATGAAACCACCAGAAATTGTCACACAACCTGGAGAAGAAGATGGTGGGGCTAGGCCTATAGCTGGTGGTGGGGTTATAGAAGGGGGTGGGACTGTAACAGGTGGTGGGGCTAGGCCTATAGCTGGTGGTGGAGTTATTGCAGGTGGTGGGACTGTAGCAGGTGGTGGGGCTAGGCCTATAGCAGGTGGTGGGGCTAGGCCTATAGCCGGTGGTGGGGTTGTTGTTGTTCCCCAAGCTGCCTGGCCGAACAGCCCCAAGTCCCCGAGCAAGGCCAAGGCCATAACCGAGTGCCCCCACAGAACCCTCCCTGCCGACCACAATAAAGCCTGGGTGACCGAAGCCACTGCATGGCGGGGAGCTGAGGAGGGTGCGGAAACGCCCGGTAAACCAAAGCCCCACCCAGGGCCCTGTGCCCTTCAGCAATTATGAAGAGAAAGTTGAGGGGCAAAGGAAAAATGTGACGCTTTGGCTTCCAATCTGGTAGATTGGGAGGTCAATCCACGGAAGAGACGCCGTCACTTGAGATCTAGAAAATATAATTATAAGTAAAAGGAACAGTCAGAGTAAGCTATGGGTATGGCAGAGATCGCTCAGTTCTCACTCTGATAGACCAGCCCATCACCATCACGGTGGTGGGGTTATATCAGGTGGTGGGGTTATAGCAGGTGGTGGGGTTATAGCAGGTGGTGGGACTGTAGCAGGTGGTGGGGCTAGGCCTATAGCTGGTGGTGGGGTTATAGCAGGTGGTGGGACTAGGCCTATAGCAGGTGGTGGGGCTATAGCAGGATCATTCTTCCACCACACTCCCTGGATTACTACCTACCTCTGGATCTACCTGCCGACAATCTGAGTCATCTTTACCTGCAATGTAAGTACGGTGCAATGTTCTACCTGCTATCTACCTCATCTTCTATTATTCTATCTACCTTGTCAACCTTCTAAACCTTCTTCAATCCTGGTGCAATGTTCTACCTGCTATCTACCTCATCTTCTATTATTCTCTCTACCTTATCAACCTTCTAAACCTTCAATCCTGGCTCCATTTTTCCCAGTCACTGTTAGGCCCACTACTTAACGTAACCTACCTCTACCTAATCTACCTGTTATCTACCCTATCTACCTCCAATCTACCCTATCTACATTCTCTAATGTTTTTGTTTATTATTATGATTATTATGTTATTATTCATTGTGTACAAATTGATAATGGTACCGGTACTTACCTGTTTTCATGTACTTACCTGATGACTATGTAATTACCTGATGACTATGTACTTACCTGACTTACCTGGTGTTTGAAATGGGGAACAATGCGGGTGGGAATGATGCACAATAACATTTAGTGATGCACTATAATGATTAAACAGACGAAATCGCATTCAAAGTGATGGCAAAGTGAGTTTTTGTCAAAATCTCCCCTTATGAAACCTAGATAATTTTGGAAATAATATTCCTGCACAAAAACTCCTCTGTTCAAATTTCAATTGCTGCACATACGATGAATTATCGATCTTTCATACAGCTTCAGTCCAAATATGAACACTTACATCCACCGGGTTGGAAAGTTACACACGTCTAAACATCGCCAAACTTTGACCGCGATTATCTCGAAAGCAAAAAAACAGGGCTCTGTCGGGTTCGGATGCGACGGTCCGATTATTACCTCTGCTGGCAGCGGGGCATATTTTATACAATTATATTTGTCTTATATGCTTCTTTGTCTTATATTTTTATTTTTATTTTTTTTTTTCTATGTGATTGAGGGAGGCAAAAGGCATAACTGCCTATAGCGAGTGCCTCCCCCATAGTTGAAAGAGTGACAGGGCCAAAATCAAGGGACGTTCGAGCCAAAATGCCTGGACACACGGAGTTTGAAGCAATTTAAGTCATAGGAAGAGGGAAAGACTGATTCTGGGAGAGAGTTCCAGAGCTCAGCTGGAATATATATATATATATATATATATATATATATATATATATATATATATATATATATATATACTGTATATATATATACGGGTGGTACCCGTCTTGCAACTCAATCCCACCCCTACTCTGTGCAACTCTCCAACCTAAGAGTGAAACGTTACTCTCAAACTTTCTTCTACTCAACAGCTGAGCTCTGGAACTCTCTCCCCGAATCAGTCTTTCCCTATTCCTATGACTTAAATTGCTTCAAACTCCGTGTGTCCAGGCATTTTGGCTCGAACGTCCCTTGATTTTGGCCCTGTCACTCTTTCAACTATGGGGGAGGCACTCGCTATAGGCAGTTATGCCTTTTGCCTCCCTCAATCACATAGAAAGAAAAAAAAAAAAAATATATATATAGGGTGTATTGAAAATACGCTTACAGACTTCAAGTGCTAAGTACCGCATACATATTTTGTTTTACTTTATTATATAACAAAATAAAACATAATTAATAATCAATGATGTAAAGAATATAGTGTAAAATATTCAGTGTCGTCCAAGCATGTGTTATAATCCGAACACTGGCAATAGGTCTCCCCATTCATGCTCTTCCCCCCCCCCCCCCCCCCCGCCCACCTCCTAATCACCTACTATGGGTTTCAGAGGCCGTGTTACATGGTTTTTCGGGAATAACTTATTAACACAAATTTGGATTAGTATGATATTTTGACACAGCTTTATTCACACCCTGCCCTAATTTTCGCCAATATCGTGCATTACCAAAAGTGTAGAAGTAAGGTACTTGTCCCTGTGTCATGAGGTTAAAGTCGCACCTGGTCACACCTGGATGATGAGGAAACGAACAAGGTTAGTCACCCCCCCATCTCTCTTTCTTTCCCTCTCGCTCGCTCTCTCTCTCTCTCTCTCTCTCTCTCTCTCTCTCTCTCTCTCTCTCTCTCTCTCTCTCTCTCTCTCTCTCTCTCTCTGTCTCTCACATGGAAACTACGGCCACTGGCGCATTCATTATACATATAAAAGTGAGGCATGCAAAATGTGTTAATTTTATATTAATATATGATAGTGACATAAACTGACTGCAAGGGTAACAGTAGGGTAGGGTGGTGGGTATAAAACGAGCGTGTGTGATGGAAGAGCAGTGGTTTGGTGGTTTCCAGGTGTTGTGTGGTTTTGTGTTGGCATGATATTGCATCTACTGTAAGGTGTAATATGGTCATCGTATCGTCAGGTTGTGTTGGATGTCAGGTGGGATGGGGCAGTTGACGCTTGGTCATTAATTACGGGTTGGGTAGGAGTTGGGAAGGGGTGAGGATGGGAAAATGTTGGGGGAGGAAGGGTAGTGTAGGGTAAGTAACTACAGTCACTTATACAAAATCGTGGACCGGTACGATTTTCGTTATGCAATTACTATCTGAGTTGATTATTGGCTGGGACTTGCTTTACAATCAATGGTATATGTAGGTTCGTAATTGATGTATAGAAAATCATATTCGTAAATCCGTTTGTAGAGATATACTTCCATAATTAGAAAAAGTGTGAGGTCCATGAATTGTTATGAGTGATGGTACGTTGAGGAAAATGCTGCCGACAATAAAACAAACAATACAAAAAAACACGGAGGAGAAGGGTGGGACAATGGGACATTTATACAAAGTTTATAGGAATGTGGAGGGGTGAGTGTGGCCAGGTTTTATTAATAGGTAATTTTATACAACGAAAGGAAGCGGAGACATGAAGGGTGGACAAATGATGCACACAAAATACACAGCAAACCGCTTATTTTAGTCATCGTCACTATCTAAAAACAAGTCGTCCTCTTCATCACTAGCGAGGTTGATGATGACGGGATCCACACCTTCGTGGATGTTGTCCGTGGACCAGTACTCGTCTTCGAAGGCTCGGGATCGTCGGACCGCACCCGCCCACATCTCTTCAGTGGCGCAAAGCCTGGCTTCCTCCAGCCTTTCCTGTAGATCCGCCCGGGTGAAACGGTGTAGGGAGGAGCGCACGTGCCATTTCATGCACCCCCATACCTGCTCGATGGCATCGAGCTCTGGATGAGCGAGTGCCAGACGGACGACCTCGTGGCCCCACGCGCGGATGGTGTCATCAACTGTGTATTGTGGCTGTGGCCGGTTTTGCTTGCAGATGAGCAGCAGTTCAGGACGTGTGGCATGTGGTGGGAAGGGTAGCCTGCGGTGGTCCAGCCATTTTATAAGATTCGCTTTCTTAGTGGCGGTGGTGGGGCAGCGACTCTCCTCCGTCAGCTGGCTGTGATATGGCAATTTATCCATCACCAGTACCGATGGCTGAGCCAGCGACGGCAGAAGTTGTCACGTCAGCCAGCGGAGGAAGAGCTTGCTGTTCATCTCGCCGTGATAGTCACCGCTGGTGTTCTTGGCCGGGAAGCACAGGAATGTGTTTTCGACGAAACCGTCGGCTGTGCCAGCTGCTACCACCACGAAACGCTCCCCTTCTCCGGGCGGCACTTGACGACTGAACGTGGTGCTGGTGGGAGGCTGAGTGCTGTCGACCCACTCCATGCTGTGGTTCATCCTGGTGGTAAACCAGGTCTCGTCCAGGTAAACCACCTGCCTCCCCTCCTCCCGGAATTGTTTGGGTGCCCGGAGAGCGTTGATCCGGCGGCACACAATGTCCAGCGACTCCTTCCTCACATATATATATCTTCCGCTGTGAGGTTTTGTTGCGGAATCCCATGTTGTGGATGAGTCGCCAAACCGACGTCTCCGAAGTTGCCTCCGGGATGATGCTCGCCATCTTTAGGTCTTCCGTCACGGAGCCAATCGTGAAGGTTTGCTTGGCAGCAAACTTTGTGTGGATATTGCGGCGAATGGCACCGATGGCGAAACTGTCAAAGGCGCCCGGTGTTGGGGGTGCTGTCACTGTCCCAGGCCGAGACTGGGTGCTGCGGTGCACCATCATCTGCACTGCTCTTATCGTCACTCCCACGGCTTCCGCTACGCGGTCATAAGGCCTGTGTGGTGAAAGTCCAATTGCTTTCATTCGGAGGTGTTTGGTGTTGGGAGTTTTTTAATTAATTAGATTTATTTATGTCTAATGTGGCGCATGAAAAACTTAATAAATACTGTGTATGTTATTGTAAGCATGGAATCATGCTATAAATACTTTGCTCTTTGTATGGATACTTATAAATATTATATTTGTAGCTATCGGGCTCACCATTTCAGTGCTGCCAATTAATTTGTTGCAGTAAAACGCCCTTTAAAGATCTAAAGATTAAAACAGTTAATAACAGTTTATTGCCATAGATATATAGGTATACATGTTTACAAAAATGTGCCATTATACAAAGATAAGATATATCCATGACAAAGATGATTTGATGCCATCAGGCATATAATTATGTCCTCTTATAATCATATGCATATCAGGTGAAATAAGACAACAAAGTAAAGAAATGTACACAAGTGCAATACAAAACAAAGACATAATATATACACAAAATAAAGACAATTATATACACAGTCATTTACATTCAAATACACATTGCCTCTTCACATAGACGACAAATAAATTAACAAGTTTAAAATTCCTAGAATTCAGAGCACAATTTAGCTATCCATTAAATATAATTATAATCGTTTCTTATATAATGAAAACATATAATTAACATCAACATTTACAATGAGGTTATTCCATATTTTAACTCCCTTATGTTGAAATGTTTTTGTTACCAATGATGTTCTGCAAACTGGTACACGTAACCTGTGTCTCTGTCTGGTTAAATATTACTACGTATAATAGCCATAATTAACCACTTACCTATTCAAACTGATTTTTAGCCCATTGGCGGCTTTCTCCCTTCTGTATATGTAGTAAAGACGCATGACAATGCGTTTTTTACACCCACGCGGACAATGACGCAACATGGTTGCCATAATTTGCAACCAATGTCACGTATGGCTGACTGTATACGACTGCTGCCGTAAGCCCGTGGCACCCGACGAAAACACACAACACCCGGAAACAACCAAACCATTGCTCATCGATGAAACACGGTCGTTATAATTATACACAGCACCCTACCATACTCTTGTCCTTACATTCACGTTATGTCACTATACAATATAAATATAAAATAACACATTTTGCATGCCTCATTTTTATATGTAAAATGCATGCGCCAGTGGCCGTAGTTTCCATGTGTGAGAAAGTGAGAGAGAGAGAGAGCGAGCGAGAGAGAGAGAGAGAGCGAGAGGGAAAGAAAGAGAGATGGGGGGGTGACTAACCTTGTTCGTTTCCTCATCATCCAGGTGTGACCAGGTGCGACTTTAACCTCATGACACAGGGACAAGTACCTTAATTCTTCACTTTTGGTAATGCACGATATTGGCGAAAATTAGGGCAGGGTGTGAATAAAGCTGTGTCAAAATATCATACTAATCCAAATTTGTGTTAATAAGTTATTCCCGAAAAACCATGTAACACGGCCTCTGAAACCCATAGTAGTTTATACCCAGGAATATTGAATTATAAACATAATTAGTTTTCAGGGTGAAGCAATGTAAGTAATATTCCCTTTACACACCGTTTACAACTCAAATTATATTATGTTAATTAAAAAAAAAAAAAAAATCAACATAGGAAAGACCAAAGGCATCTTGGATGAAGCAAATTACGATCCTCGAGTGGTCTGCAGACATTACTGCCATAGCCTATGTTAGTAAATAAAAAGCAATGCTGAATGATTAAAATACCCAAACAATTTGGGCATTACAAAGGTATTGCCTAATGTTATTTAATTAATTGTACAGTAGTGAACATTAATTCAAATACAAATTTATTCGAAGCGGTTTCGGGTTGAATTGAATCTCTTTACTAATTCTTACTGAGCATTTGCATTTCAGAGATTTGTTTAATAAGTTTGAGATTTCAAAATCGATCAGAATTAATTACCACTACTGTACATGGATCATTACAGTGTAATAAGAGATTAATTGAAATTATTTTCATTACCATCAACTGATATAATACAGAAATCAATCATACCCAATATTTCTAATCTTTGAATCTTTATACCGAGTCGTAAAACATTTTCGGAATTTCATTCAAGATAGGAACGATCAGCCCCAATGAATTTATGAATCAAGAACTATGCTTCATAAACGATTGAATTACCTTCAACTACGTTTGGATACTCGACCCAGA
This sequence comes from Paralithodes platypus, assembly GCA_032716605.1. Taxonomy (NCBI): domain Eukaryota; kingdom Metazoa; phylum Arthropoda; class Malacostraca; order Decapoda; family Lithodidae; genus Paralithodes; species Paralithodes platypus. The sequence goes on from CM064510.1 coordinate 1,426,870, forward strand.
CTTGGGCATCAGCATTATACCCCGTGACCAGAGTTGCAAATGTTACATATTTGTGTACGCTATTATGATTAAAATAATTAGTATTTTTCTGCTGACTACCTAATATCATCACCATATTCTAAGATACTTTGATTTGGTAATTTATAATGTGTGAATAGGTAAACCTATACTTTACCTTTAGTTAAGTCCATAGTAAACATGTTAATCATGTATACATTATTTAGTGCTTTATTTGTAACCCTGTTCTGTTAGATTTCAAAAATTAATGAGCATATATTTAATTAGTAACACATTTTTGGGGAAAATGTGATACAACAATATATGTTCATATTCCATTTTATAAGGTGTTCGTCATAGTCTGTAACAGTTATTTCAATACACCATATATATATATATATATATATATATATATATATATATATATATATATATATATATATATATATATATATATATATATAGCAGTATAAGTAATAGGAAGAAGGATTGATTGATTGAGGGAGAGAGTTCCAGAGCTCACTTGTTGAGTAGAACACAGCTTAAGGCAATTTGAAAACTTCTTGGGTTGGAGAGCTGGACTATAGGAGTGGGGTTGTGTTGAAAGGTGGGTGCCTGGCACTCGCTATAAGGGCACTGAGAGAGCTCTGCAGAACACTTATTGTTGTAATAGCGATAGAAGAGTGACATAGATGTAACATTGCAGCGTGTAGAAAAAGATTATAGGGATCTAGAAAGAGGAAGTGAGTTGATGATGTGGAATTATTTTGACTCTACTCTTTCGAGAAGTGCGGTACGGGTGGAGCCTCCCCACACATACAAACAACCCTCAATACATGGGCATACTGTGCCCCTATACAGAACAATAAGCTGTTAGGGGGTGACGGTTGAGTACACCTAACTTCTGGGAAGCTGTTTTAGCAAGAGTGGTAATATGATCTTTCCAAAAAACATTGAATGAAAAAGATTCTCAAAGAATATTGAGAGAAGATAAAAGGTTGATTTGTGTATTGTTGAAGAGTAATTGCATGGTAGTCTTGTGGAGGATTGACACAGGTAGATATTGGGAGAAATTGGGTCTTGGAGGCATTGAAAGTAACAAGATTTCTCTGCTCCAATCAGAAATAATTGATTGATCAGAAGATGGGCGTTCTATGGCCTCATCACGTGACTTTTGGAGTGATTGCATGCTGGGTTGTTTTATAAAACTAGTTGAATAGTGTAAGGTAGAGTCCTCAACAAACGAGTGAATGGGAAAAGACGTACAGTTGAGGAGATAATAAATTAATAGTAGAAAGAGAACTGAAGACAAGACCCTGAGGAACACCGGAGTTAATAGGTTGAGGAAGTGAGCGATGGCCGTCCACAACTGCAGAAATGGAACGGTCAGAAAGGAAATTAGAAACAAAGTCACAGATAGAGGGATAGAATAAACAAAGTCACAGATAGAGGGATAGAATAAAACAAGGAGGGTAGTTTGGAAATTAGAGATTTGCGCCAGATTCTATCGAAGGCTTTCGATATGTCTAGTGTAGTAGAAAAAGTCTCACCGAATTCCCGAAGGGAGGATGACCAAGAGTTAATAAGATAAGCAAGAAGATCACCAGTAGAGCGACCCTTAAGGAAGCCATACTGGCGATCTGAAAGTAGATTATGGGAAAATAGATGCTTAAGAAATTTTGAGTTCAGAATAGTTTCAAAACTTTCGAGATGCAGGAAGGGAGATCAATTGCGTAATAGTTGGAAGTTTATTTCGTTTTTTGTTCTATGTGAATGAAGGAGACAAAAGTCAAAGCCACCTGCAACAAGTGTCTCTCACAAGGCCGACAGAGTGACAGAGAGCCAACATCAAGGCACATTAACTTTAGAAGTAATTTAGGTGTGTTGGAAAGAAGTGTGCTGTGCTTTTTTTTTTCTTCTATATTCCAACTACTCCCTCTCGGGCATAGGCTGATAGCCCTTACACTCTACCGCTGAACACAGTGAGGCCCGTGAGGTCTTGTTCCAGCCTAGGGAGTGAGACATGCGAAGCACCTACTCACGGCTCGAACCGAACTCCATCTCTGAAGCTGCCTCGCCCCCGCGCTTCACAGTCTCACTCCCCAGGCTCGGACCCTCACTCTCAGAACGCCACCTATTGAGCAATTAACTCACTAGGCATTGCCCCCCTGTAGCATATTTTGAATATGGGAATATTCATACAGTGCTATTTAATCAGGGAACAATGAGGGTATTTTGTTTTGGCATTTCGGTGTACTGTGGTAATGCACTGAAACTAGGTACAGCACAAATTCCATCCCAATAATATCTTCCCATTGAAATCTTGGGATTCGAACCCGGGTCCATTGGATTACCAGTCCAGTGGCAAGACCACTCTGCCACACCCCTTTCACGCTCATATGACGCAGAGGTTGCCAGATTAGCAATAAGAAATAGAGTTCTCTCACTCTTATAATTACCTCTCCAAAATTAGTGTTCTGCCCACAGCTAACTCAAAAACAACTGCAGAGGTTGAAGTAACTAAACTAAAGGTTTCTAAATACCCCTGATGGTAACAAAGGCTTTAAAGTATCTCTAATAGGCTCAAAATCGCGTCATTTGTCGGAGAGGGTTAAGTGGAGTGAGATGAATAGGAGGAGGAGGTGCTTGTGAGAGTTAGCTGGATTAATCTCTGAGTAGGTGAGGCACAAAAAGAAACAGTGGGGGAAGTCAGGCAAATGAGACAGGAGTTCCAGCAACTCCTTATTGTATGCCTATGTGGCCTCCCTGGGTACTGACCTGCTCGATCGGTCACCCTTCTTTTGGACAGGTTGAATAAGAGCAAACTTACGGCAAGAAGGAAAGACGTTAGAGGAAAGTCAGAGACGTAACAGTTTACCTCGGTAGGGAGGCAGCACCGAAGAACATTTTTTTAATACAACAGGAGGAACACTCTCCGGTCCGTATGCCTTCTTAGTATTAAGCCCAGAGAGGGCACAAAGTAAATCCTTAGAAAAGATTATGATATAAGGCACAAGTAAGTGAGAGGAGGGTGGAGAGGGAGGAATAGCACCAGAATCATCCGAGGTGGAGATTTTAGCAAAAGATTGAGCAAAGAGTTCACCTTTGTCAAAGTAAGACGTAACGGTGGTACTGTCAGACTGGAAAAGAGGAAGGAAAGACGAGGAAGTAAGATCGTTGTGGAAGATTTTTGCTAGATGCCAGAAAGCTTGGGAAGAACTAGAGTTGGGAAGTTCAGAACATCTGTTATTAATGACAGAGTTTTTGCCTAGACGAAGAACAAATTTGGCATGATTCCAGGCAGAAACGTAAAAAGCACGAGTTCTTGAGTTTGAAAGCTATGGAAACGTTTGGATGCATCCTCTTTATTGCAGACAGCAGTAGAACAATCGTGAGTAAACCAAGATTTGTTTGCATTAGACTGATAAAAAGAAAATGAAATGTATGCCTCCATGCCTGAGAACATTTAGTACCAATAAAAGAGTTTTTGCCTAGACGAAGAACATATTTGGATTGTTTCCAGGCAGAAACATAAAAACCACGAAATTCTTGAGTTTGAAAGCGACTGCAACGTTTCTTCCTTATTGCGGACAGCAGCAGGAACAAGCGAGAATAAACCAAGATTTGTTTGCATTAGACAGAGAGAAAGACAATGGAATGTATGCCTCCATGCATGAGAGGATTACCGTACAACGGTGATGCACTCGGCACACACCGATGACCCCCAGCTCTCTCTCTCTCTCTCTATATATATATATATTTATATATATATATATATATATATACAGTATATACAGAATATATATATATATATATATATATATATATATATATATATATATATATATATTTATATATATATATATATATATACCGGTATATATATACTGCATATATATATATATACATATATATATGTAGTAAAACTCGCTAGGAAAATTGAAACAAAGGAACACCAAGCTTTCGTCTATTCTCAAGACATCTTCAGGGTAATACAAGAAAACAGGGGGAGAGTGAGGCTTAAATACCCGTCCTAAATCATCTGTGAGTTGCTAACTAGCATATAAATACAAAAAGTGTTGCCAGCCTACTGCCTGTTGCCATATTTTTAGGAACATACTTAATTTATATACAAAATATATATGTACATATATACATTGAAATGTGCCTAACAATACAATCTAATCATATATACAATTTGATACACCTCAATGAACTTGCAGATCCCTTTCAAACTGTTATCGTAACTTATGTAAATATGAACATAAGAACATAAGAACATAAGAAAATGGGAGTCTGCAGAAAGCCGATTGGCCTAAGCAAGGCAGATCCCTGTCCCACACAACCCCAGTTCAATTACAAAGCCCAATTATAGGCTCAACACTCTAATACCCTGAGGATCATCTTACCAAAACGGTTAGAGATTAACACAGGATTATGGGGGTATGCAGAGTGCTGATTGGCCCAACCCGGCTGATCCCCCTTCACACCCAACCCTTCTCGTCCATATGCTTATCCAATTTTATCTTAAAGCTCCCTACCGTTTTAGACCCCACTATAGCACTTGGTAGTCCATTCCACCCATCTACAACTCTGTTACCAAACCAATATTTGCCTATATCTTTTCTGAAACGAAATTTATCTAATTTGAAACCATTGGTACGAGTTCTTTCGCTATCACTGAGCTTTAGTACATTTGTCATGTCCCCTTTGTTAATCCCACTAACCCACTTGAACATCTCTATCATATCCCCTCTAACTCTGCGTCTCTCTAACGAATGTAAACCTAATTTCTTCAACCTTTCTTCATACGAAAGATTTCTAATATTATGGATCATTTTTGTCATTCTACGCTGTACTCTCTCCAATGAATCTATGTCCATTCTGTAATAAGGACACCAAAATTGGACAGCATAATCCATATGGGGTCTCACTAATGACAAGTAAAGTTTTAAGATAACATCAGCAGTTCTGTTACTCACACTCATATGAAGACAACATATACCTGTAGAAATACATATAATTACATATACATACACATATACATGCATACTGTATACACACATACATTACATACATACACATAAAAATTACATATATAAGAAAAATAGAAAAAGAAACAAAAAATTATGAGAGTCTGCAGAAAGCCGAAAGGTCACACAAGGCAGATCCTACCCATACCCAACCCTACTTATAAGGACGAATAGCCCACACCTGGCTAATCCCCCTCACAGCTACACAGTATATAAATTATACATAAACACACATATACATACACACACCTACTTACACACACACACATGTACTGTATACATACATTAACATACATATATACAATAATTATTATAAAACAAAACAAAACACAAAGAAAATACATAGTGATCATACCTCATGTGTATAGTATTAATAAGGTACCTAACAATCTAATACTATGAGGATAGACCTCACATAAAGGGTCAGGTCTCAAACTAATTTTCGTCCTTATAAGTAGGGTTGGGTATGGGTAGGATCTGCCTTGTGTGACCTTTCGGCTTTCTGCAGACTCCCATAATTTTTTGTTTCTTTTTCTATTTTCTTATATATGTAATTTTTATGTGTATGTATGTAATGTATGTGTGTATACAGTATGCATGTATATGTGTATGTATATGTAATTATATGTATTTCTACAGGTATATGTTGTCTTCATATTTACATAAGTTACGATAACAGTTTGAAAGGGATCTGCAAGTTCATTGAGGTGTATCAAATTGTATATATGATTAGATTGTATTGTTAGGCACATTTCAATGTATATATGTACATATATATTTTGTATATAAATTAAGTATGTTCCTAAAAATATGGCAACAGGCAGTAGGCTGGCAACACTTTTTGTATTTATATGCTAGTTAGCAACTCACAGATGATTTAGGACGGGTATTTAAGCCTCACTCTCCCCCTGTTTTCTTGTATTACCCTGAAGATGTCTTGAGAGAATAGACGAAAGCTTGGTGTTCCATTGTTTCAATTTTCCTAGCGAGTTTTACTACATAATTTGATCACACGTATTTGTGATTTTACCTCCATATATATATATATATATATATATATATATATATATATATATATATATATATATATATGTGTGTGTGTGTGTGTGTACAAATCGCACAGCAAAATAGAAAAACACACATACCCTTCACCCAAACGCTAACATCCAATTAAATTTATGTTTTTACAATCCAATTAGCTGGACTTCAATCCAGTCACGTATGGTCTGGGAAATTTAAAGTATGTTCTCTATAATTGGATGGCCAATGTAAGTGGAAGGGGAGAGAAAACCACGCTCCCCCTCCCTCCCTTCACCTCTTTCAGGTTAGTTAATTCCTTCATTAAATGTCAGCTCTGTATGTGTAATACCCTAGCTGTACCCGCAAAAATCCTGCAACCACAAAACTACCCGAGTTGACGTCTGGGATAGCGTAAAATAGTAGTTGGTGGCGAAGTCTAACAAACCCACCACGTGTATCACCACGAGACTATCACCTGGTTCTTTCAAGGAGAACTAAGGTTGCTATCCTATTGTACCTCCGTGGACCGTGGTAGTACAGTCGGTTAGCGTGCGAGTCTGGTAAACCCTACTGAGGTCCCTAACCAGGGTTCGAAACCACACCAGTCTGGTAAAAACTACTGAGGTCCCTAACCAGGGTTCGAAACCACACCAGTCTGGTAAAAAGTACTGAGGTCCCTAACCAGGGTTCGAAGCCATGGCAGGCGGGCCACTGTGCCTGGGGATTTTCGGGAGGGTATATATACTGTATATCTTGTGATATATTGTGATAATGTAGGAAATATTCACTGCACATAGTAAAATGGTTCTAATTATAATTAAATATATTTAAAAACAAAATTAAATGGACACTGACGAAAGTAATAATGGCAAGCGAAAAAGACGGACCAGTTAATGCTAAAAAGAATCTTAAAGAGAAAAGGGTAGAGAGAGAACATGTGTGTGTGTGTGTTACTTCCACAAACCGTACACACATACGTACAGACCAACCTCTTCAAAGTTCAGACAATGAACGTAAATTATGTCGCTGATGCTTCTCTCCTTTGTACCTTGTCTTTTGTAGTCCAACTGCAATTTTGGGTTTTAATCCCTGGCATCCCTGGCCTCTCTCTCTCTCTCTCTCTCTCTCTCTATATATATATATATATATATATATATATATATATATATATATACCCGGTATATATATATATATATATATATATATATATACAGTATGTATATATATAAAATTATATATATATATATACTGTATATATATATATGTATATATATATAGATATATACTGTATATACTGTATATATATATATATACACTGTATATATATATATATATATATATATATATATATATATATATATATTTATACATATACCGTTATATACTGTATATATGTTCTGTACATCATAATGAATGAAGATGTGATGGTAGGCTACTGCCCAGCTTAATGGAGTGACATACTGTATAGCTTAATGGAGCGACATACTGTATAGCTCAGTACATTACATACTGTATAGCTCAGTACATTACATACTGTATAGCTCAGTACATTACAGCCAGCAGTGTTCCCTAGACAACCTACAAAGTTTAATAGTAGCGCGAGTTACGCTATTATATTGGCAGAGTTCACACATTATGAGCATGTTACATAAGTCACGGTGGGTCTCTCTCTCTCTCTCACACGCTATACATACAGTGTGTGTGTGTTTACGTGTATGTGTGTGTGTTTCTTTATGAGTTAATTTGCATGTCAGTCTCTCTCTCTCTCTCTTTCTCTCTCTCTCTCTTTCTTTTTCTTGATATCTCTCTCTCTCTCCTTCTTCTTTGCTATCCTTTCCTTCAAAAACTTTCCTTTTCTATCGGATATGCCATCTCTACTAGAATTAAGTCCTGACCACCTCGTTTGGATCGCAAGGTCTGTGTGGCCAGTGTATTTATGTAAGTCTATGTAAATATATCTCTGTCTCAACTGTTCACCATCTTAACAATTTCCCACTCACGGAAACAGCCCTAACTACAGACCTACTGTTCGCGTTATACTTTTTGTTAAGACATTAATCGATTTTCTACATTTTCCTGTAACATCAACACCAACGTATTCTCCAATCTCAACATATATTCCTTTTAATAAATTTGCCCTATTCCTGTCTGTCCGTCTGTCTGTCTCCTCTGTTTCCTCGTCCGTCTTGAATAACTGTTCTTAATTTTTAAGGAAAACCACCTCGAGTTTTTATCTCTTTTTCTCCCTCTCTCTTTGGCTTGTATCCATTCGGCCCCATTCAGCATACTGTTTTAAGACGCTTGCCCCCATCCAGGTGTCAATATTTTCCTGGCGAGCCAGCATATATATATATTTTTTTAAACAAGCTAAATTTGTACATTTTTTCGATAAAAAAAATTCTCCGGCGAAGCCGGATTTCTCTATACAATGCTGGCTCGCTATCGCTTGCCAGGAAGAAATAGACACCTGGATGTGGATACATGTCTTAAAACAGTTGGCTGAATGGGGCCGAATGGATACAAGCCAGAGAAAGCGAGAAAAGGAAAAAATAGATAACACAAAAAACAGGTGACCCCCCTTAACACAAGGATTAATTACTCTCTCATTTTAACTTTTTCATCTTAACTTTCCTCTTCGTATTTTTCCTTTCAATTCTATGTTCAAGCCCTCTAAGTTGGGTGGCCTGCTTTTTTTTATTTCTCTCATTTTCTCTCTTTTTCTGGCTTGTATCCATTCGGCCCCATTCAGCCTACTATTTTAAGACGTTTATCCCCATTTAGGTGTCGATTACTTCCTGGCGAGCGATAGCGAGCCAGCATTATATGAAGAAATCTGGCTTTGCCGGAGAAATTTTTCTATCGAAAAATTTACAAATTTAGCTTGCTGTTAAAAACATTTAAAAAATATGCTGGCTCGCTACCGCTCACCAGTAAAAAATTGACACCTAGATGAGGATAAACGTCTTAAAACAGTAGGCTGAATTGGGCCAAATGGATACAAGCCAGAGAAAGAGAGAAAAGGAGAGAAATAAAGCGGGTCACCCCCCTTAAATAAGGATCCGTTATTGTTATATTCCCTGTGTTTTAACCCCTGCTTTACCGACGTTGTTCTTTTGTATTTATTTCACCTACATACGGACGATTTTATGAAGCTTAGGAAGGTTATATGATAGCTAAAAGGACTACTCGAGATAGTCTGTAGCCTTTGAATTGGTAGAGGTCCTTCCTAGGCTGAATATAATCATCTAATAGTTTCCAGAATCTATTGAAATGAACGTCACCAGTACAGAAGGGGTTAATTATTTATTTGTTCACAGTATGTTTATCTGAGTTTCCCCTATTCTTCATATTCCTCCTTCCCATCTCTTTAATGCCCCTTTCCCACTGGTGAGACAACTCACGATTTTCGTCGCCGATGACTTAGTTTTGTCAAATTCGCAAGAATACTTGCGACGTTCACGATTTTGACCCTTTAAAACAGATGACAAATTATACTCGGCGAAGATGTCGCCGATGTCGCCGACGCAATCGCCAACCTTCTGCGACGGCGAAGTGAGCGATGTTTCGCCAATGACCTCTGCGAGGCATGTCACATTTTCAAAAATATCTTGCGAAATCATGCGAGGATGAAAGAAAACTCGCCGTATGTTCTGCGACGTCTTCGGCGATTCAAGCGATGGTTCAGCGTTAGTTACTTCGGCGAGGTTATCCGAATATTTTCCTGGCACAAATTCCTGCGATGAACGAATGAATCCTCGATATCTTCCTGGGAAGCGATAGCAACCAGCATTATATGGAGAAATCCGGCTTCGCCGGAGAAATTTTTATGTACAAATTTAGCTTGCTCTCAAAACAAAACATTTCTATGTTGCCTCGCTACCGCTCACCAGGAAAATATTGAAACCTTGATGGGGATAAACGTCTTAAAACAGTAGGCTGAACGGGGCCGAACGGATTATAGGCAAAGAGAGAGGGAGAGAAATAGAAAAAAAAAAAACGAGGAGAGAGGGAGAGAAAGAAAAAACAAACAGCGAGGTGGGGCTCAATGTTTACGTTACGGCTTAAAAATTGAGCCCACCTCGCCTTTTTGTTTTTCTCTTTCTCTCCCTCTCTCCTCGTTTTTTGTTTGTTTTCTATTTAATCCCTAGTTTCATCCCTAGACCTCCATCAAGCATATAAAACCCCCCCCAACACCCTCCTTCAAGATCAATTTGTACATCTATTAATTCGGAGATTGGCCAAGAGAGAGGGAGACAAAAAAAAAAAAAACACGAGGACAGAGAGGGAGAGAAAGAGAAAACTAAAACAGCGAGGTGGGCTCAATTAGACTAAGCCGTAACGTAAACATTGAGCCCACCTCGCTGTTTTAGTTTTCTTCTCTTCCTCCTCGTTTTTTTTTCTCTTTCTCTCCCTCTCTCTTTGCCTATAATCCGTTCGGCCCCGTTCAGCCTACTGTTTTAAGAAGTTTACCCCCATCCAGGTTTCAATATTTTCCTGGTGAGCGGTAGCGAGCCAACATATATATATATATATTTGTTTTGAGAGCAAGCTAAATTTGTATATTTTTCGATTGAAAAATTTCTCCGGCGAAGCCGGATTTCTCCATATAATGCTTGTTCGCTATCGCTTGCCAGGAAGATATCGATACTTGGATGGGGATAAACGTCTTAAAACAGTTGGCTGAATGGGGCTGAATGGATACAAACCAGAGAAAGAGAGAAAAGGAGAGAAAGAGAAACAAAAAACACAGGTGAACGAGAGGTGCATAGAAAACACGGTCGACAGGTTCACTATAGGCCTAATAATTTTGTTTTACCCACCTCGCCGAAGGTGCTCTTTGGCATCGTCGATGTTCTCGGAACATCTGAGAGCATCGGAGAGCAGAGCATCAGAGCATCGGTGAGCATCCATGCAGAGTTGCAAAGGTTTTTTTGTGCGAAACCCTCCGCTATGTCTCCCCGATGTCGCAGATAATCGCAGAAGCCCTCGCAGATCCCTCGGCGATGCTCGACGATGCTTGCTAGGGCAACCAATCCTCGTGATTCACTCGTCCAAAATTTTGAACGGTCCGAACATTTGCGACGACCCGCGAGGGCCCTTGCGAGGCCTTGATAGGCCTTGAGAGTCAAACGATTTTTCATGAGAGGTGTTGAAACATGTCACGAATGTGCCAATTTAATGGTGTCGGCGACGAAAATCGTGAGTTGTCTCACCAGTGGGAAAGGGGCATAAGGGGGGTCACCTGCCTTTTCTCTTTCTCTCCTTTTCTCTCTTTCCCTGGCTTGTATCCATTTGGCCTCATTCAGCCAACTGTTTTAAGATGTTTATCCCCATCGATGTTTTTCTGGTGAGCGATAGCGAGCCAGCATTGTATGGAGAAATCCGGTTTCGCCGGAGAAATTTTTCTATCGAAAAATGTATAAACTTAGCTTGCTGTAAAACAAAAATACATATATATGCTGGCTCGCTACCGCTCGCCAAGAAAATATTGACACCTGCAGGGGGGTAAACGTCTTAAAACAGTTGGCTGAATGGGGTCGAATAGATACAAGCTAGAGAAAGAGAGAAAAGGAGAGACAAAAAGGCAGGTCACCCCCCTTAACCCAACCAGGCCCAGGGATGTCCATTTCATCCTATTCTGGTATTATTAGACGATTTTATCAAGCTTAGGAAGGACCTTTAGTTACTATAAGCCTTCAAACTATCTCAACCGACCCTTTTAACTACCACAGATCCTCCCTAAGCTACATAACATCGTCTAAATATATATATCTAGAATAGAACATAACACACGTCGCTGGTACTCAAAGGGATAATATCTCTATTGTATCTCCATAGTATCCTCCTTTCTAAATATTCCCCGGTTTACAACATTCATCGTTTATAAATCAACTTTTGTTCACTGCATGTTACGTTATACAGACTCACAGGTTTTTTTTGCGCTATATATTTATATATATAATTATTTTTGAGTTTCCTCGCTAGGCCTCCATCAAGGTTAGAAAAACACCCTCTAGACCCCCTTTCAAGATAAATTTGTATATTTTTCGGTAGAAAAATGTCCCGGCCGAAGGCCTATTCCTTCTATAATTAGAGGCTCGCTTTTGCTCGCCATGAAAAAATCGACACCTAAAAGGCACGAAAGGTCTTAATATTGAAAAAAAAATGAGGCGAAAGGTCTCAAAATCACTAAACTAACGGAACGAACGTCTTAAAACCTCAACACTAATATGCTAAACATGAGGGGGAAAGGGGTCCATAAAAAGCGAGTACTACCCCCTTAATTTGCATATTCCTCCTTTCCTTTACTTTATTATCTGTTGTATCGTTATATTACCGTCCCTTCTATATTATCCACCAGTATACATTATGTCTCCATTGTATTATCTGTTGTATCGTTATATTACCGTCCCTTCTATATTATCCACCAGTATACATTATGTCTCCATTGTATTATCTGTTGTATCGTTATATTACCGTCCCTTCTATATTATCCACCAGTATACATTATGTCTCCATTGTATTATCTGTTGTATCGTTATATTACCGTCCCTTCTATATTATCCACCAGTATACATTATGTCTCCATTGTATTATCTGTTGTATCGTTATATTACCGTCCCTTCTATATTATCCACCAGTATACATTATGTCTCCATTGTATTATCTGTTGTATCGTTATATTACCGTCCCTTCTATATTATCCACCAGTATACATTATGTCTCCATTGTATTATCTGTTGTATCGTTATATTACCGTCCCTTCTATATTATCCACCAGTATACATTATGTCTCCATTGTATTATCTGTTGTATCGTTATATTACCGTCCCTTCTATATTATCCACCAGTATACATTATGTCTCCATTGTATTATCTGTTGTATCGTTATATTACCGTCCCTTCTATATTATCCACCAGTATACATTATGTCTCCATTGTATTTCACCCTCTTGTCACTGTGTTATTCTCAAGATTCACCAATTCTGCATTCTTCTCCTTTCTTTCACATTTCTCGCCGCTCTCCATTTTCCTCTTTCCTCTTTTTTGTAATGAGATTATTATGCCGGCAACTCCCGAATGAGAAAACTTTCATTAGCGATAAAGTTTTCTTCTAATTGACGCTGGGGTGCGAGAACTGACAATGCCTTCACATTTTCAGGGTAATTAAGGTTGTAGAAAAGGTTGATAGAGCTTGTATAATAGTTGTTAGAGTTGGAGAAGTTGTAGTGGGTGTGGTTGAAGTGATGATTAGCTCTGGAGAGTGGTTTTGATATACTAAGCAAGACACTGACCCTCCCCCATAGTTGAAAGAGTGACAGGGCCAAAATCAAGGGACATTCGAGCTAAAATGCCTGGACACACGGAGTTTGAAGCAATTTAAATCATAGGAACATGGAAAACTGATTCTGAGAGATAATTCCACAGCTCAGCTGTTGAATAGAAGAAAGACTGAAAGTAACATTTCACTCTTGGGTTGGAGAGGTGCACAGAGTAGGGGTGGAATTGTGTTGCTAGATGGGTACCACATGCCCTATGTAGAGGAGGTAGTATACACTGGGAGAGCTCTGAGGAACACTGATTATTGTAGTAGCGATAGAATAGTGGGAAAGATGCAACATTGCGGCGGAGAGAGAGAGATTACAGAGAGTTGGTGAGTGGATGGGAGTTAATGATACGAAAGGCCTTCCTTTCTACTATGTCTATGAGTGCGGTGTGAGAGGATCCCCCCCATACATGTGAACAATGCTCAATACAAGGACGCACTGTGTCCCTGTACAGAGCAAGAAGCTGTGCAGGGGTAAAAAAAAACTTGAGGCAGTTAAGCACACCCAGTTTTTGGGAAGCTGCCTTAGCAAGACTGGTAATATCTATCTATCTATCTATATGCTCAGGCCCAATCCCCATTTTGGGGGTAGCCGACTCAAGACAGCAAGAACAGGGAAAACACAAAAACAACATAAAACAAAAAATAAACACAGATAAAAAACACAAACTCTCACACATCCAGGTCACCCAGGAGAAGACCCAGAGACCAGGGTACTGGTAATATGGTCGTTCCAATTGAGAGCAGAAGAAAAAGGGACACCGAGAATATTGAGTGAAGATGAGGGATTGCTTTTTGTATTGTTGAAGTATAAGGGAAAGTCCTCTCGGGGTTCCGGATGGGTAGATAGATGGAGAAATTGGGTTTTGGAAGCATTAAGGGCAATAAGGCCTTCTCTGCCCCAACTGGAAATAGTTATCAGATTAGCGGATAAGTGTTCCATGGCTTCTTTATGTTTGTCTTGGAGGGATTGCTGGTTGGGGCACTCTGGAAACCTAATTGAGTAGGCCTAGTGCAAGGTAGAGTCGTCCGCCTATGAATGGTACTGGAGGTACAGTTGAGAAGATCACTTATGAAAATTAGAAAGAGAATGGGAGATAGGACAGAGCCCTGAGGAACACCGGAGTTGATAGGATGAAGAAGTGAGCGATGGCCGTCCACAACCGCAGCTATGGAACGGCCGGAAAGGAAATTGTAGACAAAGGCACAGATGGAGGGATAGAAACTGAAGGAGGGTAGTTTAGAAATTAAAGATTTGTGCCAGATTCTATCGAAGGCCTTCGATATGTCTAGTGCAATAGAAAAGGTCTCACAGAAGTCCCAAAAGGAGGATGACCAAGAGTTAGTAAGATATGAATGAAGATCACCAGTAGAGCGACCCTTAACCTCTGCGCTGCGCATAGGGGGTAGTATACACCATTCGCGTGTGCGGAGGTATTTACACTGTTTCCTCACTAAAATTATTATTTTACAATAAATATAATTAATACTTATCCATATGCACAAATTTTACATTTAATATTGTTACGACCGGGGCTACGAATAAAACAAGGGCACTTAACGATTGGACTAGTAATAGGGCACTATGCAACAATGGTACGCTTTATCCAAACCCTTGAACTTATATGCCGGCGAACTAAAACACCTATACCCTCCAGAGTTAATCTGCGATAACGGGGTATCCTTAACTGGGCATAAATGTACTCTACTTCAGGCTAACCCACACTGGTATAGCCTGATAACAAACAAGATGCAAGTTACGTTAAAATGCATAAAAGGGAAGCTATGGAAAGATCAATTAAATCACTGCAAGATTTAATACAATAAAAAGATGCTTAAATATAGTTACTCTAAACAACAATAAACTCTTCACTCCTATCTGAAAGAAAGTGAAATATAGTCCTACAGCATAGACCTGGAAACTTCTGAAGAAAGTCTGATGCTCATAAGATGCTCATATCTTAAATTATATAAAGGCAGGAGGCAGGACACCAAACCTGTAGACTGAATACACTAAAAGATAGGACATATAATGTTAACTGGCATGAGAATATTATAAGTGCGCAACGGCAGTAATGTTCGACACTAAAAGAAGTACTTCCTCATCAACGAAACAGTCTACTATGGTTGTGCAACTCAACAACAACCTAGACTAATAAATACTGTGAATAATAATGCGTACATATAAAAAAAGCTCATGTCCTAACTAGTGTCTGCTCGGCGAATAAAGTCTAGCTGGGATATCAAGGTTAAGAAACTGTGGCTGAGCAAGACAGGCTCATAGCCTAGCGTTGCTCTTAAGGCGGTATGGTTAAAGTTACGTTAATGACGGGGATGCTCTCTTGGTAGATCCAAATCTCAAGTATCTGGTTCTACCCTGGCAATCCCTCTAAAGTCAAGCAAAGAGGCAGCACTATGTGACAAGGTAGTAGGCTAATGCCCTCTTACCACACGATGCTGCACTCGCAAAAGGCACAACCAAAAAGACAACCTAGGCTACCACAGAAACCGTCGAAGTCGTGTAGGTATAAGCGAACCGTACATACATCGCTGACAACGACAACAGAAGCCTTATCCGAGTCTAGCATTAAATAATCAAGCAGAGCACTACTGATAATGAGGGAGACACACACGAAGAGTCATCAAACCTCCATAACCTAAGGACACTGAGGGAGACACACACAGAGTC
The DNA here is from genome assembly GCA_032716605.1 of Paralithodes platypus. NCBI lineage: Eukaryota > Metazoa > Arthropoda > Malacostraca > Decapoda > Lithodidae > Paralithodes > Paralithodes platypus. The sequence continues at coordinate 1,442,936 of CM064510.1, forward strand.
ATCAAACCTCCATAGACTAAGAACCCTTATAGCCTATTCTAATACATGGAAATAAATGTGAGAGCGACGCACATAATACGATGGGCCGATATGAAATCGTGTAAAGAACCCAAAGGGAGTGCTGTGACGTTAAAAGAATAGAGGAATGAAAGAAGGAAGTTGAGTGAGAGAGACAGTATCAGAATGGTGGAGATATGGGGGACAGTTGTAAAAAGGATGTTAGTCATGTGCGTCCCTAGCCTGCTCTGAGGAGGATATCTCCTCGGGACGCTCAGGATCCCACAAAGGCATGGTAGTCGGCCTATCACAAGCCGATACGTCACAAGGCAGCAGGTGTCACGTGACACAGCCAGCCACACCAGCCAATCAAGGGGCGTGGGAAAGCACGCGCGCGAGCCTCCGAGCAAGGGAGGCAAGACATACACACGCACGCACACAGTACCACAACACTGCCTACACCGCTCTCTCTCCTCAACAATATACAATGCATGTTATATTCTATCACTGATATAAAGCCCTTCCCGTTGTCACAGACGAAAAGAAAGACCACCACTGGACTGTCCGTAACAACACGAGCACCATGAAAGAGAGAACAACATTCCCCGACAACTGTAGCCCACTTCACTGCCCTGGCGAGCGCTAGTGGCTAACGGGAGGCGATTCTGCCAACGCTGGTAGGCGTCACAATATGAAGATAGTAACATGTTACAACAATAAAACAATTGGGAAAAGTGTTTGGCTGGTCAAAATGTGCGAATTGAAAGTGAGAGTTTCATTCATCAAGTGTGAGCCAGCTGCCATCACACCCTCCTCTTACCAGGCTTGGAGAGACACTGAGCTCAATATCTCTATCTCTCTTTCTTTCCCACCCATAGATACACATATGACCACGCCCTGCTAGCAACTCGCTAATGTTAGCACGAAAATATACCTAAGAATAAGGGAATAACAGGGAAAATAGGTGATAATTGAAGGGGGGGGGAGGGAAAGGGGGGAAGGAGGGGATGTGGAGGAGTGATATGTGGCATGACCGAGGGGCACAACAAAAAATAAAATAAAAATAAAAGTGCTACTGGGGTGTTTTAAAAAAAAAAAATTAGGCCTAGGATCATAAGAGTCTCCCCGCAGTCGCCCAGTAAAACTCATAAGAGTCTCCCCGCAGTTCCCGGGTTAAGGAAGCCACACTGGCAATTATTATTCCATGTTTATCTCAACCCTTGCACCACCATCTTTAAGGAAGCCATCTGGCGATCTGAGAGCAGATTATGAGAAGAGAAATGCTTAAGAAATTTGGAAGCAAGAATAGTTTTAAAAAATTAGAGACACAAGAAATGAGAGCAATTGGACGATAGTTGGAATGTTGAGAGTGGTCACCCTCTTTGGGACAGGTTGAATGAGAGCAAACTTCCAGCAAGAAGGGAAGACGTTAGAGGAGAGACAGAGACGAAAGCGTTTTCCTAGGCAGGGAGTCAGCACGGAAGCACAGTATTTTAGTACAACAGGAGGAACACCATCCGGACCGTACGCCTTCTTAGTATCAAGTCCAGAGAGGATAGAAAGTACATCTTTAGAAGAGATTAGGATATATAGCATAAGTAAGAGAGAGGGGGGTGGAGAGGGAGGAACAGCACCGGAATCATCCAAGGTGGAGTTTCTAGCAAAAGTTTGAGCGACGAGTTCAGCTTTGTCAGAGGAACAAGTGATGGTTGTGCCATCAGAGTGGAAAAGGGGAGGAAAAGACGAGGAAGAACAATTATTGGAGAGGTTTTTGGCTAGATGCCAGAAGGCTTGGGAAGAACTAGAGTTGGATACTTCAGTGCATGAATTATTGATGAAGGAGTGCTTGGCAAGTCGAAGAACAGATTTGGCTTGATTCCAGGCAGAAATATAGGAAGAATGAGATTCTTGAGTTTTAAGGCATCAGTACCGTTTGAATGCTTCCTCCTTGTTGCGGACAGCAGTAGAGCAAGCGTGAGTAAACCAAGATTTTTTTGCATTAGACTGAGAGACAGAAAATGGAATGTACGCCTCCATGCCCGAGAGGATTACCTCGGTAATGCGTTCAGTACTCTCCAAGGGTCCCCGACCACGGAAGCAAAAGTAATTCCAAGGGAAGTTAAAGAAGTACTGCCGAAGAGCCTCCCAGTCGGCAGTGCCAAAGTGCCAAAAGCGCTGCCGGTTGGGAGGATCGGGCGGCCGTACCAACAAGATAGGACAGGTGACGGATATTAGTTTATGGTCAGAGGAGCTCAAAGGAGAGAAAAGATTTATAGTATAAGTGGAAGGGTTAGAGGTTAGAAATAAGTCAAGAATACTGGGCCAATCTCCGAAGTGATCTGGGACACGGGTGGGTTGCTGGACCAACTGCTCCAGGTCGCTTAGGATAGAAAAGATGAAGGCTTGTTCAGCAGGCTGGTCAGTGGAAACAGAGGAGAGCCATTGGCGGTGGTGAACGTTGAAATCTCCTAAAATGGAGATTTCTGCGAACGGAGAGATGGATAGAATGTGTTCCACTTTAGAAGTTTGATAGTCAAAGAATTTTGGATGGTCAGTAGAATTAGGGTAGAGATAAACAGCGCAGAAATATTTAGTTTGAGAGTGACAAGAAAGCTTTAGCCAGAGAGTTGATAATTCAGAAGAATCTAAGTTGGGAACACGAGAGATAGCAAGATTGTTGCGTACATAGACGCAACATCCACTTTTGGTTCGAAACTGAAGATAAAGATAGTAGGAGGATACAGAGAAGGGTTTGCAGTCAGTGCAAATTAATTTGGAAATGTGCAAATGAACGTGTACTGAGTGTATCGCAGGAGTAAAAGGGACTTCAGATTTTCACAAACATGTACAGCAATGAACTACCTGTATGTAACTGTGTCATTAAAACGGTCTCACCAATAGAAAAGAACACACAAACGGGCATACACAAGGGAACGCACATACACAGACAAACCCACAGACACAAGCACGCACAAAAACACCCACAAGACCAGACACACTCACACGCAGCAAAACACCTTGCCATCGCCTCAACCACATGCTATAATGTATTTTTTCCTATGTGTATTTTTGTTTTGTTATTGGAAAGAAGGGGGGTGTGCTTCTTTATAATATATGCATAGAGATAAATAGGAGGAGGAGGTGTTTGTGAGAGCTTGTTGGATTACTTCTAATCACCCTCGAACATACATCACAGTAAGACGAAGAAACAAAAAACTAGCCTGCTAATGTATGCACCTCAACTTGGATATACGTGAGAGAGAGAGATAGAGACCCAGGATGTAAACAAAGAGGCGAATGAAATACAACGTTGGGGGGAGGAGGGGTAGCCGTAATAATGGTCTTAATATTTACATGCCAGTGGGAGCCACAAAGTTTGGGTTAATGAGGCCGCCAAGTTTGCTGGTGCTCACGGTTAATGGAGCTGGATATTTGCTGGACCCGGAGTTATATGGTTAATCCAGCAAAATTTGTTAGTCCTCTTTGGGCGCGTGTGAGTTGGTTTGGGGATGGCACAGGATGGAAGGGAAGGTGGAAGGATAGTGGGAGGGGGAAGTACAGGGGAAATTAGTGAGATATATTTTATGATTATGCATATGCAGTATATTCTAAAATAATGTATATGAAAAAAAAATATATATACATATAGAGAGGAAACATTTGACATCTATACAAATGTAATCTTAGTACAGCCCTGTCATTAACCCACTGGACCCCAGCGAAACACGTGATGCATCGGCAATGTATGTAACGCTAAACCCCAGCGCCGCATAGGGTGTGTCACGGTTAATTACTCCGGTCCTATGGCGCCTAGAGAGCTCAAATTTGAATGGGAACTGCGTAAGTATCCCATGCAACAATGACAATGGTTAAAAACCCTTAAAGTCCAGCCGCGTGTGTGTAAGCGCGCAAAACCATGTTTTTGCATGTTTTTGCCTACCCATTTCCCCATGTTAATTCCAACTTTCGGGCGCCCCCCGAAGGACCCCTTAATGACCTAGGGGGTCGTTTTTTTTTTTTTCCCCCTCTCTTAATTTCTAACCCATTCCAGGTGTTTTATGGATTTTTTTTTTTTTTTTTTTTTTTACAACCTGCCGGTCCTGGAGTGTATTTATATTATATTGCCTGGGGCTTAGTGGGTTAACAAAGAATCTACTTTATTTATATAGCAAAATATTGGAGAAATATTACCAGAGTAGGCTACAGCTGCTGATGAACCGCTCGTGGGAATATGCCTATAATCCAGCAAACTGATTCCTCTTGGCTGACTAATTTATAGTTTGGAGGGCTAGGGGAAAGGTTATTTATTGTAGTCATATCACGGTTTTATTATTATGAGAGAGAGAGAGAGAGAGAGAGAGAGAGAGAGAGAGAGAGAGAGAGAGAGAGAGAGAGAGATGGACGTGTTCTCTCCCAGAATCAGTTTTTTCCTCTTCCTATGACTTAAATTGCTGCAAACTCCGTGTTTCCAGGCATGTTGGCTCGAACGTCCTTTGATTTAGGCCCTGTCACTCTTTCAACTTTGGGGGAGGTACTCGATACATGCATTTCTGCCTTTTGTCTCCCTCACTCACATATAACAAAAACAAAAAAAATCCGCGCACACTCTCTTCCCAGAACACTCAATAAAGATAGTGATAATTTCAAGTGTCGACGTGTTATGGGAGAACTAGGATACAACCACACACAACTGTATCATCTTTATGAATTAGTTTTACTTTTAAGGGAGCCCGCCTCTCTTTTCTTTCTCTTTCTCTCCCTCTCTCTTTGGCTTGTATCCATTCGGGCCCATTCAGCCTACTGTTTTAAGAAGTTTACCCCCATCCAGGTGTTAATATTTTCCTGGCGAGCTGTAGCGAGCCAGCATATATATATCTTTGTTTTGACAACAAGCTTAATTTGTACATTTTTCGATAGAAAATTTTCTCCGGCGAAGCCAGATTTCTCCATACAATGCTGGCTCGCTATCGCTCGCCAGGAAGAAATCGACACCTGGATGGGGATAAACGTCTTAAAACAGTTGGCTGAATGGGGCCGAATGGATACAAGCCAGAAAAAGAGAGAAAGATTAAAAAAAAGCTGGTGACCTCCCTTAAGTTTGGTTATACGGACGAACTACACGTGTAGGTCAATAATAAAGCTTGGCATCGATGTGTTAAACAATGTATATCATTTCCATAATTATATAAGTTGGAATCCCGGGAGGACCATATGCTTTCATTAGTTTATTCAAGTGCATTGGGGTTTGTAGTTGATGATTAATCCAGGTGTCGATTTCTTCCTGGCGAGCGATAGCGAGCCAGCATTGTATGGAGAAAACCGGCTTCGCTGGAGACATTTTTCTATTGAAAAATGTACAAATTTAGCTTGTTGTCAAAACAAATTATATTTATATATGTTAAGAGCGGGGTGTTAATTATTATGGTAACATTGACTAAAAAGCTGAAATTGTACAAACACGACAGACTATTTCCTGTCCCATAGTAATATCAACCAACCAATTGACCACTTGCGAGTTGCAGGCTATAAGGAAGTTGGAGCCGTGAATATCGATATTAAACAGAAATGCAATAATAATGTAGGTTTCTGATGGATAAAAGGTATGTTGAATTGGGTTTTATGTATTTATAAATGTGCTACGACCGTATTTTAGCTGGGAATTCTGTTAAATATCGTTGTCTACAACTCCAACTTCCTTATAGAACGAAACTCAATTGATCTCAACCTAGCAAATACCCAACACAAACACTAGACCAACCCAACTGGGCTGGTCGAATTAAGGGAGCTCAGATGGTATTGTTCAGCATAATTAAGGGAGCTCAGATGGTATTGTTCAGCATAATTAAGGGAGCTCAGATGGTATTGTTCAGCATAATTAAGGGAGCTCAGATGGTATTGTTCAGCATAATTAAGGGAGCTCAGATGGTATTGTTCAGCATAATTAAGGGAGCTCAGATGGTATTGTTCAGCATAATTAAGGGAGCTCAGATGGTATTGTTCAGCATAATTAAGGGAGCTCAGATGGTATTGTTCAGCATAATTAAGGGAGCTCAGATGGTATTGTTCAGCATAATTAAGGGAGCTCAGATGGTATTGTTCAGCATAATTAAGGGAGCTCAGATGGTATTGTTCAGCATAATTTACTGGTTCGGCTCAATGGTTTAAGAAGGGAGTTTAGTTTGCTCTCTATACCTCTATCAAACTTTAAAAAATCACCCTCAAGATCCCCCTGTGATATAAATTTGTACATTTTTCGGTAGAAAAAGTTCCCGGCCGAAGGCCAATTCTTCTTCAAATACAGGCTCGCTATCGCTCGCCAGGGAAAAAAGTCGACACCTAAATGGCACGAAAGGTCTTAATATTGGCAAAGGAATGGGGCAAAAGGTCTGAAAATCGCCAAACTAATGGGGTGAATGTCTTGAAATCTCATAACTAATAGGGCTAAACATGAGGGAGGAGGAGGACTCGAAAAAACAACTGCCTCCCCTTAACTCCTACATATATATAAAGTAAGGCGGTGAGCGCTATACACTGAATCCCATAATTATTTTCATCTTTGTGGATCAAGCTGTTTATCAAAATGGTTCGCCAGTGTATCTAAAGTTGTACAGTCGCGCTAATAAGTGATGTCATGGCACCAAGCATGTTTTGATCAATAATTGGTATCAGCAATATCTAAGCTTCATATCGAGTGAAATATACAAACATGTTCCTACACTTACCCACCATATTCAACATCTGACAGACATTAATACAGTACAGAGCAAGCCAAACGTAATGACAGCTGGGATATGACTTATTAGCGCCACCGTACCATCAAATATTATCCAGAAAATTCTGTCTACAACTGTACATCTACAATAGGTGAATATCAACATATTACGGTACGATATTCTACTCCCAAATACATACACCCACCCACACCACTCTCTCCCAGAATCCATCTTTCCCTCATCCTATGACTTAAATTGTTTCAAACTCCGTGTGTCCAGACATTTTGGCTGGAACGTTCCTTGATTTTAACCCTGTCACTCTTTTAACTCTGGGGGAAGCACTCGTCACAGGCAGTTTTGCCTTTTGTCTCCCTCATCCACATAGGAAAAAACCCCACAAAAAACAAAAAACACCCACATCCACCGGCACACCCGCCCATACATACACCCCTCCCGCCCCCCATCCCTACCCCCACACCCACCCATACATACACCCCTCCCGCCCCCACCCCCACCCCCACACACACCCATACACTGAGAAGAAAGAAAGGAGAAATCATGTAAAAGTTGGTCCCTTGCAACAATTTCTCAGACAAGGTAGGTTACTCTATAGAGATAACAATAATCTTAAGGTCACCAGCTTTTTTATCTTTATCTCCTTTTCTCTATTTCCGTGGATTGTATCCATTCGGCCCCATTCAGCCAAATGTTTCAAGACGTTTATCCCCATCCAGGTGTCGATTGTATTGAGAAATCCGGCTTCGCCGGAGAAATTTTTCTTTCGAAAAATATACAAATTTAACAAATATATATATATGCTGGCTTGCTACCGCTCGCCAGGAAAATATTGACACCTGGATGGGGGGTAAACGTCTTAAAACAGTAGGTTGAATGGGGCCGAATGGATAGAAGCCAAAGAGAGAGGGAGAGAAAGATGAAAAAAAGCGAGGTGGGCTCCCTTAAGGGTAGACGGTTGATGTTAGTAGTGTACAGAGAGTCCAGCTTGGTACTATCTTGCACCAGTTATTGTGATAAGGTAAAGGGAGCCCACCTCGCTTTTTTTCTTCTCTTTCTCTCCCTCTCTCTTTGGCTTGTATCCATTCGGCCCCATTCAGCCTACTGTTTTAAGACGTTTACCCCCATCCAGGTGTCAATATTTTCCAGGCGAGCGGTAGCGAGCCAGCATATATATATTTTTGTTTGGACAGCAAGCTAAATTTGTACATTTTTCGGTAGAAATAATTTCTCCGGCGAAGCCGGATTTTTCCATACAATGCTGGCTCGCTATCGCTCGCCAGGAAGAAATCGACACCTGGATGGGGATAAACGTCATAAAACAGTTGGCTGAATGGGGCCGAATGGATACAAGCCAGGAAACGAGAGAAAGGAGGAAAAGCTAAAAAAAAATAAGAAAGGCGGTTAATACATAGTGTCCAGCTTGGTACTATCTTGCACCAGTTATTGTGATAAGGTAAAGGTAAGGAAATAACTATTAACCCCTTCCGTACCGGTGACGTCTTTTCAATGATTTTCTAGCTATATTTGGACGACTTTATGCAGTTTAAGAAGGATCTGTGGTAGTAAAATGGGTTAAGTGAGATAGTTTGAGAAGGATCTGTGGTTGTGAAATGGGTTAAGTGAGATAGTTTGAGAAGGATCTGTGGTTGTGAAATGGGTTAAGTGAGATAGTTCGAAGCCTGTTACTTGCTGGAGGCCCTTTTTAAACTGACTAATAGTAAGCTAATAATAGCCAGAATAAAGTTAAATGGTCGTTGCCGGTACAGAATTGGTTAAGGGGAGATCTCCACTTGAGGGATTCTTTTCTTGACCCCTTTCTCCCTCATGTCTAGCCCCATTGCTTTTGAGATTTTAAGACGTTTGCCTCATTAGTTTGGTGATTTTTAAGAATTTCCGCCCCATTCTGTCAATTTTAAGACCTTTCGTGCCATTTAGGTGTCGATATTATCCAAGCGAGCGATAGCGAGCCTGTAATTTAAGAGTAATCGGCGGGTGAAATTTTAAGATTGCTGGAGGAGTAGGAAACAAACTAAAAACCTTCCCTTGCGAGGACACCATTTTAAATATATTTTGGCAGTCACTAAACAATATTCGTAAGCTTAGAACTGACCTATTAGAATCATTAAGTTACACATATTAATTAACCCCTGCAGTACCAGGGACGGTTCTGTTCGCCATATTCTGGCAACTATTAGACGATTTTATTCAGCTTAGGAATGAACTCTAGCCATAATATGACCTCAAACTATCCCAACCAGCCCTTTTAACCCTCTCCGACATATGACGCAATTTTGAGCCTATTGGGGATACTTTAAAGCCTTTGTTGCCATCAGGGGTATTTAGAAACCTTTAGTTTAGTTACTTCAACCTCTGCAGTTGTCTTTGAGTTAGCTGTGTTGAGCCTATTGGGGATACTTTAAAGCCTTTGTTACCATCAGGGGTATTTAGAAACCTTTAGTTTAGTTACTTCAACCTCTGCAGCTGTCTTTGAGTTAGCTGTGGGCAGAAAACTAATTTTAGAGTGAGAGAACTCTATTTCTTATTGCTAATCTGGCAACCTCTGCGTCATATGAGTCTGAAGGGGTTAACTACCACAGATCCTTCCCAAGCTGTAGAATGTCGTCTAAATATAAAGAATAAAGTATAGGACACGTCGCTGCTACTGAAAGGGTTAAGCTTTATTCCAACACAGCCATCCCTCAATATAGAAACATAATCTTATAACAAAATAATATGAAGAGAGGTGGCCTGCTTTTTTCGTATTTCTCTCCATTTCTCTCTTGCTCTGGCTTGTATCCATGCGGCCCCATTTAGTCAAATATTTTAAGACGTTTATCCCCATCTAGTTATCGATTTCTTCTTGGCGAGCGATAGCGAGCCAGCATTATATGAAGAAATCTGGCTCTGCCGAAGACATTTTTCTATCGAAAAATGTACAAATTTAGCCTGCTGTCAAAAACATTTACAAAATATGCTGGCTCGCTACCGCTCACCAGAAAAAAAAATACACTTGGATGGGGATATACGTCTTAAAACAGTAGGCTGAATGGATCCAATCCAGAGAAAGAGAGAAAAGGAGAGAACAACAAAACAGGTGACCCCCCTTAAGGGGAGGTCTCCACTTGAGGGATTTTTTGTCGAACTTCCTTCTCCCTCATATTTAGCCCCATTGCTTCTGAGATTATAAGACGTTTGACCCATTAGTTTGGCGATTTTAATAACTTTCGCCCCATTTCTGTAAATTTTAAGACCTTTCGTGCCATTAAGGTGTCGATTTTTTCCTGGCGAGCGATAGCGAGCCTGTAATTTAAGAGCAACCGGCCTCCGGCCGGGATATTTTTCTACCGAAAATTGTACAAATTTATCTTGAAAGGGGGTCTAGGGGGTGTCATTTTAAGCTTGATGAAAACGTAGGGAACAAACTAAATACCTCCCCTTAAGAGAGGTGGCATCGGAATGAATGGGCTAGTTATCAGATAAATATATGACACCCACTCTTCAATATATGACACCCACTCTTCAATATATGACACCCACTCTTCAATATATGACACCCACTCTTCAATATATGACACCCACTCTTCAATATATGACACCCACTCTTCAATATATGACACCCACTCTTCAATATATGACACCCACTCTTCAATTACAGCTGACAAAATAGTTTTAATATTTACTAGATTAATTTGGCTAATAATCGTGGTTTTTAACGTATTTGTTATCGATATTGAAATAATTATTAAGGTGGGTGTGTGTGTGTGTGTGTGTGTGTGTGTGTGTGTGTGTGTGTGTGTGTGTGTGTTGATATAAGCAACACCCCGTTCTTAACATTAATATGTGTGTGTGTGTGTGTGTGTGTGTGTGTGTGTGTGTGTGTGTGTGTGTTGATATAAGCAACACCCCGTTCTTAACATTAATCACCAATAACAAACCCCAATGTACTTGAATAAACTAATGAAAGCATATGGTCCTCCCGGGATTCGAACTCGGGACACCACACCCAGAACATAAGCACCTAAACCATTACACCACCAGGGATGAACGTATATTGCTTGTGCTCTCTGTACGTTCCAACTTCCGCGATGCAGACATCTATCTATCTATCTATCTATCTATCTATCTATCTACAGTACATGCTCAGGCCCAATCCCCACTTTTCCTATTTTTATTTTTTATTTTCTATTTCATTCTATTTTATTATTTTGTTTTCCTTTTTTCTTGGGGGTGGCCGACTCGAGACAGAGCAAGAACAGGGATAACACAAAAACAACATAAAACAACGAACAAACACAGACAAAAACACAAATACACACACATGAACTTACAGAGCCGTATACACACACATGTACACAGAGTATGTTGGCGCACACAGCGTGACTAATAAAGGTAACGAAGGTGCAGAGGGTGAGTAAGGGACCCTCCACCTCCTTAAGGGGGGAGGGGACGGTTTTCTAGACCACTTTGTTCCTCATGTTTAGCCCCATTAGTTTTCAGATGTTAAGATGTTTGCCCCATTAGTTAGTCGACTATAAGACCTTTCGCCCCATTTCTTCGTCAATATTTAGACCTTTCGTGCTATTTAGGTGTCGATTTTTTCCCTGGCGAACGATAGTGAGCCTGTATTGAGGGAAAAAGTGCTTGTGTGATACTGGCTTAATAAAGGTAGTGAAGGTGCAGAGGGTGAGTAAGGGACCCCCACCTCCTGAGTCACCACCAGGGGTCGGTCATACACAGCAGGAACCAACAGTTAGCATTTGTTTTCCTACCAACGAACTTCACTTCTAAACTCAACAAATACATGTGGCACTCCAAGGGCTCGAACCTAGGATATTCACCGAACAGTTGGGGTACCACAAAACACTGATGGAATTAACTAACACCCCGTTCTTAACATTAATCATCAACTACAAACCCCAATGCACTTGAATAAACTCATGAAAATATATGGTCCTCTCGGGATTCGAACTCGGGACACCACACCCAGAACAATAAATATGTAAATAATAATATAATATGTAAAATCAGGATAAAAGGACATCAAATTGCCGACTTGCGAATTTCGTTCTATAAGGAAGTTGGAGCTGTAGACAAATATATTTAGCAGAATTTACATGTAAAATACATACAGTATATATATAAATACATAGAACCCAATTCACCATTCCATTGATCCATCAGCAACGTACATTATTAAAGCATTTCTGTTTAATTTTGATGTTCAAGGTTCCAACTTCCTTATAGCCTGAAACTCGCAAGTGGTCAATTGCCGCTCCTACGATGAGAGGTGATTGTACTAATCATGCGGGTTTAGCTATATATGAAGACTGCTAGACAAAACTGCTGGCAGCATGATTATATTGTAAAACTTGCAAAATAAACAAACCAAAACTGGGACGACACAAGATAAACACAAGGGAACTAATCGAGATCGCTACGTGGTAACAACGCTTAACCCTTTCAAGCTCCAATACGCGTTTCTGTTCTGTTTTCTGGCTACTATTAGACGATTTTATTCAGATTAGTAACGGTATATGGAAGTCAAAGGGTTGATCGAGATAGTATTTACCCTTTTAATACCAACAGATTCTTCCTAAGCTGCATAAAATCGTCTAATGATAGCCAAAATAAACTGCTAAAACGCGTCAGAGCTTTAAGGGGTTAATAAAACTAAATTTGAAATAAAAGAACACAATTCACCACATAGGGTGTACATTACTACATGAGCAAGTTAATCTGGTTCCCAAACAGTTTATTCACCAACTTGATGACGAACTCTTGATTCTTGCTGTACGTGTGTTGGGGTCCCGGACTGTACACACCCCAATCTCAGTCACCTCGTACTATCGTACTAGGGGAGGTGTGGCGGAGTGGTTTTGCCACTGGACTGGTAATCCAATGGACCCGGGTTCGAATCCCAATATGTCAATGGGAAGATATTATGGGGATGGAATTTGTGCTGTACCTAGTTTCAGTGCATTACCACAAAGCCCACCGAAATGCCAAAAAAAAAAAAAACTCATTGTTCCCTGATTAAATAGCACTGTATGAATATTCCCATATTCAAAATATGTTACAGGGGGGCAATGCCTAGCAAGTTAATTGCTCAATAGGTGGCGTTCTGAGAGTGAGGGTCCGAGTCTGGGGATGAGACGGTGAAGCACTGAGGTGAAGCAGCTTCAGAGATGGGACTGCTTCGAACCGTGAATGGGTGCTTCGCATGTCTCACTCCCTAGACTGGAACAAGACCTCTCAGGCCTCGCCGTGTTCAGTGGTGGAGTGTGCAGCCTTTCAGCCTATGCCCGAGAGGGAGAAGCCTAGTTGGAATATAGAAAAAAACAAACAAATTTTTATGCTACTCACATTATTTTGTATTTCAATTTTATGTCACCTAGATTATGTGTATAATCTGACACGCATATATTTGTGTGGGTGAGTGTATACGAAAATACGAGTCTAATCCCGACATAACTAGAAGGGATATTATTGAGATTAAGTTTGCTCCTCATTTAGTTTCAGCACAATACCATCAAACCAGGTAGAGGCAATTGAACACCCTTCTTATTGTTAACCCATTGGCTGTGGGAGACATTCCGGCATGCCATGGCAATTAATAGCAATTTACAGGCTTTTAACACCTTGGGTGCGGCACTTCTCATATGACAATTGCTCGGTCACCACTGTACCGTACATACGGGGGTTTTGGACTAAAAGTAACCTTCACTCCCTGCACATTTCCATGTATAAACAAGAGCTAGAATGTATTTCAATGATATATCCCTGAAAGCAGAGGAATAGACCTTTCCAATGACACCTAATCATGTCTGTACGACCACTGGTTACCGTGCAATGATATTGCACACGTGACGCTAAATCGATAAAATATAGCGAGTTTGAGTGGTTTCCGCAAGTCTGTAAGGGAGTTGGAGATGTCTCCCACTGCCACTAGTGATGGCTCAGACACGGTGGGCGGTGGATGGGATGGTCCCGCGCTGCTTAGACTCGCTCGCCTGGCTCCCAGCCCTTGTTCAAGTCAGAAACTTGGCAATTGTCATATGACAAGTCCTGCAGTGATGACCGTATTTTTTATATAACAGCCCGCAGTCATTGAGTTAAAGCCTGTGAAGACGAGTATGAGTGAGCGGGAGCGCGGCAGGCCCCGTTCGCTCTCCAGCCAGGCGGCCGCAGCACTAAGGAATATGAGCCACGAACCGCAAGACATATGCAGCATTGCTAAAGGCAAATGTAGCGCGACATTAGCGATATTCGCTCAGTATTAGCGAATGTCTATGGTAGAGCTGCGGATTAACCCTGCGTGCTACGAACCTCATTCTGGTGTCATTTTGAAGTTATTTTCTTTTAGTTTTTGGCTGAATATATTTCGTTTCATTTAGACACTTGCACAATCATTCAGGATTGCCTGAATGAGCCCTAATATAGCGGAAATATGCCCACAGCGTAAGTGTTAATATTATTATATTTGTTCACTCTTAACTCAAATAGGACTTTACAAAACAAACTCAAAATTGTGAGTAGTACATCTAACTGCAATACCAAGCTCATTTATATCAAAATCTGCAAAACATAAGCACATTTATGCGCAATATTTGACCATCATCTACCCCTACAAAATTTACCACTTGCGAGTTTCGTTCTATAAGGGAGTTGGAGCTGTAGATATCGATGTTTAGCAGAATTACCAGCTAAAATACGGTTGTAGTTCATTTATTAACACATAAAACCCAATGTTACATACTCTTTAGCCATCAGAAACCAACATTATTATTGCATTTCTATTTACTATCGATGTCTACAGCTCCAACTTCCTTATAGTCTGAAACTCTCAAGTGGTCCATTGAGTGGTTGTAGTGAGGTATCCCACTCTGAACAATATTGTTGCAGACAACTGGGAGTATACACTAGATCAAAACAATGGCTTTTATACCGGTGGGTTTTGAGAATAACCCCTTCCGTACCGGCGACGTATTTTGCATTATGTTCTGGCAACTATTAGACGATTTTATTGAGTTTATAAAGGGTCTCAAGCAATGATCAGGCTTCGAACTATCTCACTTTTTACTCTCACAGATCACTCTTAAACTGCACACAATCGTCTAAATATAGCTACAATAAAACTAAAAGACGTCGCCGGTACAGGAGTTATTTTCTTCTAGAAAGTCAGCTGTATCAGAATTTCGAGACATATGACTTCAGCGCAAACACCTCCTTTGTTGCTGAAATGTTAATGTTGGAAATGTTAATGTTGGAAATGTTAATGTTGGAAATGTTAATGTTGGAAATGTTAATGTTGGAAATGTTAATGTTGGAAATGTTAATGTTGGAAATGTTAATGTTGGAAATGTTAATGTTGGAAATGTTAATGTTGGAAATGTTAATGTTGGAAAAGTTAATGTTGGAAATGTTAATGTTGGAAATGGTAATGTTGGAAATGTTAATGTTGGAAATGTTAATGTTGGAAATGGTAATGTTGGAAATGTTAATGTTGGAAATGTTAATGTTGGAAATGTTAATGTTGGAAATGTTAATGTTGGAAATGTTAATGTTGGAAATGTTAATGTTGGAAATGTTAATGTTGGAAATGTTAATGTTGGAAATGTTAATGTTGGAAATGGTAATGTTGGAAATGTTAATGTTGGAAATGTTTTTCACGTGTAAGAGTTAATTTTAGATTAATCCATTAAGGGCCACGTTAAAGCCAAAGCAAATTTAGCAGTTTTATTAAGCATGTTTAGCATCCATTTTTAGCAAACTTCACAATTCCTCCTCGAACATAGTGATCTCCGTGAACGATTAACCCCTTCAAGCCCGTAACACCTTTTTACCCTTGATCCTGGATAAAGTTAGACAATGTTATGCAACTTAAGAAGGACCTATATTGTTCAGAGGGTTCATTGAGATCGTATTTACCCCTTTTGAGTCGTAGAGGTCAATAATAAGCTAAAGAAAAGCCTATAATGGAACCCGGAATAAGATGAAAATTACGTCATGGTGCTGAAGGGGTTAAAAAAAAGGCCACCAATTGACCACTTGCGAGTTTCTGGCTATAAGGAAGTTGGAGTTGTAGACATAGATATTTAGCAGAATTACCAGCTAAAATACGGTTGTAGTTCATTTATAAATACATAGAACCCAATTCAACCTACTCTTTAGCCGTCAGAACCCTACATTATTATTGCATTTCTGTTTACTACCGATGTCTACAGCTCCAACTTCCTTATAGAACGAAACTCGCATGTCGGCAATTCTGATCTGGCTGGGGATGACTTTACAGTTGTTAACAGACTAACATAATATGGCTGAGCCAAAACTACGTCCACTTAAGGGGAGGCAGTTGGTTTTTCCAGTCCTCCTCCTCCCTCATGTTTAGCCCTGTTAGTTATGAGATTTCATGACATTCGCCTCATTAGTTTGGCGATTTTCAGACCTTTTGCCCCATTTCTTTGCCAATATTAAGACCGTTCGTGCCATTTAGGTGTCAATTTTTTTCCTGCAGAGCGATAGCGAGCCTGTATTTGTAGAGGAATCGATGTTCGGCCGGGAAATTTTTCTACCGAAAAATGTACACATTTATATCAGAGGGGGGTTTTGTGGGTTTTTTTTTAAGCTTGGTAGAGGTTTAGAGAGTAAAATAAACCCCTTCCTTAAGCCATTGAGCTGAACCAGTAAATTATGCTGCACAATACCGTCTGAGCTCCCTTAAAGCCGGTATCACACAAACGCTTTTTCCCTCAACATTTACACTCAACACTGATCTGACAGCCTATGGGGTTAACTTCTAAGATAGTTTGGTTACCTAAATTCATCCACCATCAGTCTAGTTACCGATACCAGGGCAAAATAGTCCAGAAATGATGCCAGAAAAATATTGATCATCGAATGTTGACTATAAAAGCTCTCGTGTGATACCGGCTTTATAATCAATATCCCTGAAAAAAAAAAACATATATTTCAAAGATACTCCATCTAACATGTGCTTTCATTAATTTAATTGGAGGTGTTTGGTGTTGTGGTGAAGTTAATAACAAAAATAGATTACAGCTATTACTGGTTTACTTTAGGAGTACACAGGGCACAAAGGGTGCGTTGGGTCCAGGAGGCGAGGTAACTACTAGCCCAGAGCAGGTTAACCTTTCAGACTCATATGACGCAGAGGTTGCCAGATTAGCAATAAGAAATAGAGTTATCTCACTCTTATAATTACCTCTCCACAATCAGTTGTCTGCCCACAGCTAACTCAAAGACAACTGCAGAGGTTGAAGTAACTAAGCTAAAAGTTTATAATACCCCTGATGGTAACAAAGGCTTTAAAGTATCCCTAATAGGCTCAAAAGCGCGTCATATGTCGGAGAGGGTTAAGTCCGCATGATGAAGGAGGCATACTGGCTGAGCTCCGGGCCAGTCTGGCTGCTTCCGTCTTATTAGGTCAACGGGGAGGGGGGGGGGGGGGTCTTCAGAGGTCAACGGGGGGGGGGGGGGGGCCTTCAGAGGGGGTACAAGCATCATCAAAAGTAACGTCAAACCTAAGCACCTACACACGTATTTACCTCTGTAGGCATAATGACAAACAAACCATTAACAATAATAACACAAATTAACAGTTTTAATATCAAATCTGCCCGTGTCCCACCTTCACAAATTCAACTTTCTTCATGGAGGTGTAGCGAGTTTATTATAAAATATATGAATAAATATATAAATATACCTAAAAATAAGCACTACCGCCTTAACGTCAGATTTGTTGTCACCTCAGGAAAGAAGGCTGGATCGTTGTGGTTATCTCGTGGCCTTGTTATTAGTCACCTTTATTGACTTTGTACATCCAAACCAGATTGTATTTTATACCTAGCTACCTCCAGATAATATCATTCAGCTCAGGGAGGGACCATTCTGTCTTTGTGATTAAAGGCCGATTTGTTTTTGTGTTTCTAATTGTTATTCGAGTATGCTTAATTAGACAAACATAGTTTTGAAGGTAGGTAATTGTTGAACTAAATTATGTATATATATACAGTATATATAATATGCCAGGGTTTTTACCGGGTTTGCATTGGTATTTCGTAGGTTCTACTCGACTGGAGAAGTCAAAATCATACAACACATGCACAAAAGGAGTAAAGGGTAAAATATAACACTGAGTACATATCGTTAACAACTTTAATTAATAGTTCAATATGTAGGACAACAATACTTATTAATGCTAGAACAATGGATATATACATATATGAACCTAGCACGGGCGAGGATCCACGAGGGAACTAGGAATATACTTGTTTCTCTCTCTCTTTTCTACTATGCACTATACACCTTAAGTAACTGGTGTATGGTATAATTTACACTGGTACTCTTCTATACATTATAAACTGTAAGAACGATACTTAGGTTCCTCAGTGTATTTGGGGTTTATCACTTCTATCATATTATAAAGGAATAACACAATACACCTGGTCACACTGGTGTAAGAATATAATGGAGTGGAAGTACTCTATTCTCCAAGTATTTCACCTGGGTCGCACTGGTGTAAAATATAAACAGAGTCGATTAAGTCACTCTGTTTTTGCTAAGTATTACACCTGGGTCGCACTGGTGTAAAATATAAACAGAGTCGTATAAGTCGCTCTATTTTTGCTAAGTATTACACCTGGGTCGCACTGGTGTAAAATATAAACAGAGTCGTATAAGTCGCTCTATTTTTGCTAAGTATTACACCTGGGTCGCACTGGTGTAAAATATAAACAGAGTCGTATAAGTCGCTCTATTTTTGCTAAGTATTACACCTGGGTCGCACTGGTGTAAAATATAAACAGAGTCGTATAAGTCGCTCTATTTTTGCTAAGTATTAAACCTTGGTCACACTGGTGTAAAATATAAACAGAGTCGATTAAGTCACTCTGTTTTTGCTAAGTATTACACCTGGGTCACACTGGTGTAAAATATAAACAGAGTCGATTAAGTCACTCTGTTTTTGCTAAGTATTACACCTGGGTCGCACTGGTGTAAAATATAAACAGAGTCGTATAAGTCGCTCTATTTTTGCTAAGTATTACACCTGGGTCGCACTGGTGTAAAATATAAACAGAGTCGTATAAGTCGCTCTATTTTTGCTAAGTATTACACCTGGGTCGCACTGGTGTAAAATATAAACAGAGTCATATAAGTCGCTCTATTTTTGCTAAGTATTACACCTGGGTCGCACTGGTGTAAATAAACAGAGTCATATAAGTCGCTCTATTTTTGCTAAGTATTACACCTGGGTCGCACTGGTGTAAAATATAAACAGAGTCGTATAAGTCGCTCTGTTTTTGCTAAGTATTACACCTGGGTCGCACTGGTGTAAAATATAAACAGAGTCGTATAAGTCGCTCTGTTTTTGCTAAGTATTACACCTGGGTCGCACTGGTGTCAAATATAAACAGAGTCGTATAAGTCGCTCTGTTTTTGCTAAGTATTACACCTGGGTCGCACTGGTGTATGAGTTAAAGAGATCTAAGTAACATTCATAATATAACACTTTGAAGATCTGGAATGGTTAGTACAGTCTGGGTAGAGATGGGAGCTGTCAAGTCCTGTCGTCTAGTTTCCGTCGAGCCGCTTAGGTGGTCCTGCCGTGTGGATGGTGTGGATAGGGATACAGATGGAGTAGTTGGTTTTGGGTCTTGAATGGTAGCTCCTTAATGTCATGACATAGGGTACATACCATTGGACTAGCGCGAGCTTGAATAAGGACATGTCCTGGGTTACTATTGCTCGTCTATCCTGACCTTTGTACTAATCGGTGGTGAAGTTCTGTTCCGGTACTCTTGACTTAGGGTCTTTAATACAGTGTCGCTAGTGTCATGACACAGTGACAAGGTATCGGGCTAACGCGAGGAGATAGTAAGATCATGAACTTACTAATTTCACTCGATCTGCCACTGACCGTTTTAAGAGTGTTCAAAGAACCCAAGTTCGGTGTTTAACACCTTACGAGTGGCCTATGCGGTTTATTTATATGTACCGCACAGCGGGGTGTTTTTAGCCAAAATAGGGCTGTTTACGTGATCATTTTCATGCCTAAATAAGACCCAGAACGTAAAACAAGTACCTATCCCTGAAAGGGCATAAACAGAGCTTTCGAATGACACCATAACGATTCTTTTATGATGGCTAGTTTTCTTGCAATAACCGTGCAACGCGAGTGCAAAAAGCATGTAATTCGGTACTTTCCCCATATAATTCAGTATGTAGCGAGTGAGAGAGGGAGGAGGGAGCTGAGATTCGTGTCAGTAGGTTCGCCGCGGTGGTCTGGAGCAGTCATACGCTCGCTAGTCTCCTGCCACCACTTGTCTCTCTCTCTCAGCAACATTACGTGCTGAAATTGCCACTCGACCTATGTCGAGCGCCGCCACATAGTCCAGCTTTATTTAACTCGACTTATGTGGTGAGCCGCTAATTAAGGGTTAAACCTTTTTACTGCATATGTCTTTGACCATGGTGTTAGACAGATGCAGTATGGACTTCTATATGTAGAACACCGTTATTTAGACGGTATCTCACAAAGCCCGAACTATTAAAATTACCTTTACCATGACAAGTCTCTTTCTATAGTTTAAGAGTGCGGTTTTGGCAAAAGAAGTAAGGTGGGGACATGTCCTTGCGGTTATGCTTCTAATACCAAAGGTGCAGCCTATTAGAGATCTTAATATTAAGCACTATACCATGGCATGTGATAATATTAATTCATCTAGCCTAGTAGGGAAAAGAACTCCTCAGACCTGGAAAGATATTCACCATGGTTTCAATCTTTACTTGAATGGGACTTGAAAGCTTACATATAAGTAATTCAAGCCCTAGAATTGCTTGCTTTACCTTGGTACAAATTTAGCCTGTTGTCAAAACCATTTTTGAAAATATGCTGGCTCGCTACCGCTTGCCAGGAAAATAAATAGACACCTGACTGGGGATAAACGTCTTAAAACAGTAGGCTGAATGGGGCCGAATGGATACAACCCAGAGAGAGAGAGAAACAATAAACCGAGGTGGGCCCCCTTAAAGAGGGTAACCATTGATTTAGTTCATGTTAAGTAAGCTGGTTGGTAGGGTTTATGATTGGGTTATAGAGTAAGCTGGTTGGTAGGGTATATGATTGGGGTATAGAGTAAGCTGGTTGGTAGGGTTTATGATTGGGGTATAGAGTAAGCTGGTTGGTAGGGTTTATGATTGGGGTATAGAGTAAGCTGGTTGGTAGGGTATATGATTGGGGTATAGAGTAAGCTATATTGAATTTACACTTTCTCCTCCACAATGCAGAACTTCTGCTTATCAGAATTAATTTATCCCCAGAGCTACTACTCTTTGGAATTCACTTCCCTCGAATTGCTTTCCACAAACTTACAATCTACAAATGTTTAAATCCAGTTGTTACAAACATGTTATGAATGGAGGATGCCTTTAGGCACATGGACCTTTTTGTTTTATCTGTGTTTTTCCTTCCTCCGTTCATTGTCTCTTAAAAAAAAAAAAAAAAAAAAAAAAAAAAAGCTGGTTGGTAGGGTTTATGATTGGGGTATAGAGTAAGCTGGTTGGTAGGGTATATGATTGGGGTATAGAGTAAGCTGGTTGTTAGGGTTGTTACGCTGGCCAGCTTGCCAGAATGCACTCGTAACTCGCTAGCGCTCGCCAGGTCAGTGAAATGGGCTACAATAATCGTAGAACGATGTTCTTTCTTTCATAGAGTTCATGTTGTCACAGTCAGATCAGTGGTGGTCTTTATTCTTGGCTGTGACACTTGGAAGTATTTTATATTATTGATAGAATATAAGATGCATTGTGTTAAGTTGTAGGGATAAAGAGAGCGAGCAGCGTGGTGGTAATATGTGCATGTGTATCTACGTGTGCCTCCCTCACTCGGAAGAGTTTCCCACGCTCGTGATTGGCCGGCGGGCCTGGCTACATCATAGGACGCTTGCTCTTCATGACGTAGTGATCTGTGATTGGAGGCCGCTGTCCTGGGAGGGTGGTGCGGGCTCCTGCCCGCATTTCTCCTGCAGAGCTTGGCACGGCGTGCTTGGTCCTACATGTCCTTTGCAATCTGTCCCCCATATAACCCCCTATACTACTTTCTCTCTCTCTGAACTTCTTCCTTTTCATACTTCTCTCTTTATTCAATTACTTATCCCTTCTGGTTCTGCATACGACTTCCATAGTCGTCCAGTCATATTACCAGCACCAGCTCTCCATATATGTTTGCACTAGTTTTAGGGATTATTAGAGTCATAGTCATATGGTAGCCTAGTGTTGGGGTGCTTCTAATTATTGAGCTGTTCTTTCCCATTATTTAATGCTAGACAGTGGAAGGTACCTTTGGTCGTTGTCTGAGTTATGTATGTGGCAAGTCAGAGCCTGTACAACATCGACGAAGCTAGCTAGCCTGTAACCCTTGTGCATATTTTCCTTTGCGAGTGTAGCAGTATACAGGTAAAGGGCTTTTGCCTACTCTTACCTGTATGATTGCTACCTCATTTTGTTGACCTTTGTGGAGCGCCAGGGCAAGATCAGATACTAGAGATCTGGACTTACCAAGAGAGCCTCCAAGTCACTTAACATAACATAAGGGAAATCTGTTCAAGGGGAGACAGTAGGCTACGAGCATGCTTGCGCTCTGCCTAGTTTCCTGATACCTTTTATGCCACTGCTAGACTTTATTAGTGAGAAAGACAGCATTGTGTTTATTAACTTTCATTGTGTATGCTTTAGGAATTATTCACGCCTTATTTTAGTCTAGGTTGGTGCATAGTGCACAACCCAGTTTGGCTGTTACGTTGGCTAAGGAAGTACTGTTTCTGAGTGGTTATTATTAGTGCTGTCACAGAGTTGTTGCACTCCCTTGTTATATATATGTATCCTACTTATTGGTGTATTTAAGATACACGCTTTGGTGTCCTGCCCCTGCATTATTTCTGTTCTGTATTAACGAGCATCTTAGAGCATCAGACTTTTTCAGAAGATTCCATATCTGATTGCTGTAGGACTAGACTTCCAGTGTTTTCATAGAGCATTGAAGAGTTTAGTGTTGAGTACAGACTCACACTAAAGTTAATGTAAGCAATTATACCTTTATTAAATCTTATATAGTTTATTCAAGCATTGTTATTACTTTAGAGCATTTTCGTAACGTAAGTACTCCTGTTGTGAGTTGGCTTTGCCGTCATCGGAAAGCCTTTGTAGAAGTGCACTAAAACCTAGTTAATTGATGCCCCGTTATCCAGTAGATTAACTCTGGAGGGTTTTAAGTGGTTTTGTTCACCGGCGTAATAGTGCGAGGGTTTGGAATTAGCGTACCGTTGTTCCAGATATAGCCTATCATCTAGTCCATTATTAAGTGCCCTTGTTTATTTCGTAGTGCCGGTCGTAACAAATGGCGACCTTAGACCAGTATATAGTGAACTGAATATTGCAGTTTTTTTTTTGAGAAATCTTATTGCCATTTGGGGTTGAATTTATTTCTCGCATTGTTGGCAGCAGACATTGTTTGGAGGATATATAGAACTTGTTGGAGTTATTGGTGACCTAGTATTGCACTCAAGAACATCTTCAAATATTTTTTGGTGAATAAAGCTACACAAGAGTTTGGCTACTTTTGTCTTGACTGAGAATTTTTGTTGTTGACTCCATCATGTCACTGGACAGGTCTGAGCATAGTGAGGGCACAGTGCGAGAGGCAGGCGAGGAGGTGGAGAAGGTGGAGTTGTTAAAAGGCGTTCGGGTGGTGAACAACGAGGAGGATGCTCGGAGATTTTGGAGGAGCCTGTGTCAGCGGATCGTGTGTCGGGGCTAGACCGGTACGGACTGCAGTGTGTAGCCACGGTCTTAGGGTTTCCCGGTACTAGCGGTTTGTCGAGAGGTGAGCTGGTTACCTGTGTGCTCGGTGGGGTGCGTGGGGCTTCGGGTGGAGCGGGAGCTGGGGCACCTTCGGCCCAGCCCCCATTCCACTCGACTCCTACCATGGCGCCCCCTCGGGCTCCGGAGCCGAATACGTTCCCGCAGGCCGATGCCCGCTGGCGGTTGGGTATGCCTCTAGGTGATTCACGGGGAGGGTCCCCAATAGTAGCACCCCCTCCTCAGGGTTTGTCTGCCGAGATGTTGTTTCAGCTTGAGCTTGCCAAACTTAAGCAGCAGGAGCGCCAGGCTGAGCTTGAGTTCGAGCAGCGGAAGCATGAGGCTGAGCTCAGGAAGCGAGAGTCTGAGCGCAAGTTTGAGTCTGAGAGGTATTGTGCCGATGTTGACCTAGAAAAAACTTGTGTAAAGGTGACGAGGAACCGGGTCGTCCAGGGGGTTTGAGCCCATGACCAGTCCCTGTCGCATCTACTTTAGTTGGTTCCAGTGTTTGATGAGTTAGGAGTTACAGAATGTTTTCTCCGGTGCGAGAAAAAGTGCCAGGGCACCAATGGCCCGAGGAGAAGTGGGCAGTCCTTGTTTCTTCACGATTGACGGGGAAAGCACTCCAGGCGTACGATGCTTTGCCCCTAGATTCCTGTGTGAATTACGAGTTGTTGAAAGAGGCTGTCCTGAGGGCGTATGAGCTACAGCCAGAGACCTATAGGCTGAAGTTTAGGGCGGTCCAAAAAGAAAGGAGAGTACTTTCCAGGAACACGCTAGAGAGCTGTCCGATGCATTTGAAAATTGGTTGAGGTCGGAGAAGGCAACTACTTTTGATTCAGTAAAACAATAAGTGTTGCTGGAACAATTTTTTAAATGTACTGGCAGTGACTTGACTCTTAACCTGAAAGAAAAGCAACCAAAAACTCTGCAGAAGGCGGCTGAGCTGGCTGACCTTAGGGTGTCATTGATTCGTGGGTGCGGGTCTGCACAGAGAGCTGAGGCAGGTAACCAGGGGCGTACCACTCCACCCCCCCCGAATAAATGACACAACAACTAATTATCCATTTAAGAGTACTGTTGCCAATTATGAACCCAAGTCGAAACCCTTCCAGTTTAAGAAAGGCCAGGGCCCTTCCTCACCTCAGAGGAAGTCCAAGAGCGAAGTGGAGTGTTTCAAGTGTCATGAGAAGGGGCATATTGTGCGCTCATGTCCGAGCACACCGCCTACAGCAGTGGTGTCACTAGTGAGCAACATCGGTGTGTCTTTGAGGTCTTCCGCGTTTGCCCGGGGTAATACGTCGGTTGCGGAGTCACAGTCGGTGCAGAAGCAGCAGGAGGGCTCGTCACCCGTCCGAAATGCTTTTTGTGGTCATAGGGGGCACGGCACTGTGAGGGGGGCTGGTGTGAAGCATAGGCTTGAGTTGCTGCGTGATACGGGCGCTTCCCAGACACTTGTTAAGAATTTCACTGGCAAGCTTATTAACGCGGCTCGGGTTGTGGTGGTTCAAGGCATCAATGCTACGCGGTCTTACCCGCTGGTTAGAGTGGAGCTTGAGGTGGACGGTGTGACACGGGAGTTGGTTGTGGGTGTGGTGGAGAAATTGCCAGTTGAGGGGGTCGACCTCCTTCTCGGCAACGACATTGCGGTGCCCACTTCTGAGGTTCCACCCTTAGTCGTTTCCGAGAGGGCTGCCGACACTAGTAGGGAGGGGCAAGAGGGGCTCGAGAGATCTCAGTCCGCTCAGGTGTCACAGCCTAGTAACCAAGTTTTAGACCAGCGGAGGAAGGGTCGGAAGCAGAAAGTCGAGGCTGGTGGTCGGGTTGAGAGTTTGGACCCAGCGACACTCCTTGGTGACTCGGTACCGTACTTGAACCAATGTTAAGCTCCGGAGTGGCCCCAGAACCTGTCCTCCCTAGTGACATGGTAGGGCGTGATGGCACTCCGCGACTGAGTAGTTCCCAGGGGCTACCAGAAGATCTTAGCCTTGAGAGTTGTGGGAACGGGGCTATTAAACTCGACGAGGACGGGGAAGCATGTCATGTGAACCTGTTAAAGGAGTTCGTGAGGCGCCCACCTGAGCTGCCTACTGTCCCTGTGTTGGTCTGCAGCGGCCAAGGTGGAGAAGGAGAGGGGGGCAGTGAGGCACAGGTGGAGGAAAGTTGGGATTGTCATGTCTCGGCGGAGCAGTGGGCGGGGGACACGAGCCAGGTGGCTGTGGAAGCGCTAGAGCACCTGCCTGAGCAGCAGTGTGCATTGCTCCAGCACCTGCTCGGTTCATACCCCACTGTTTGTGCCGAGCACCCAGGCCTCACAACTCATGCGGTGCACGATGTTCCGCTGACAGGTCACTTGAGTGTGAGTAGACCGTTGGCCTCGTTGTTTCAGTGGTTCAAGGTGGGCGACGAGGCTTTGGCATGGTTGTCAGGTCAGGGTCGACCCATGGCTGCTAAGGGTGGTGGTCAGAATCAGGACATTGAGCAGATTGGTGAGGTTGGCTGTGGAGTGGATGTGCCCGGTCGTCGCATAGCCTCCCAATGCTGCTTTAGTCGAATGCAACAGCCCTACCATAGACCAACTGTATCTGGCTGTGTCGCTGAAGGCGGTGATGCTGCGCAGGCAGATGTAGTCGCAAGGAATGCGGGGGTGCGCATGTACGATATCGGCGGGGAAGCCTTAGCAATTATGAACTATGGGAGTGACTGCACAGGTGGTATTGATTGTCCCTCTCATGACCTGGCTGTTCTAGGGACGAAGGTGGAGAAGGAGGGAGACTATAGTTTAGAAGCTGCGGTCTCGGCTGGGTTGTGGGAGGGCACTAGGCATGTTGTTCTTCGAGATAAGTTGCAACCTCTTGTTCCTGAGCGCCAAGAGAAGTTGTTTACTAGGCTGTGGCAGTACGTCCGCATGTTCGTTGATTTTCCAGGCCTGATGTACGGGGTAGAATCCGACATGGAGGCTGGAGACAGTGCAAGGCTCAAATTGGCTCCCTACCATATAAATCCTGCTCAACAGCCTGTCGTGAAAGCAGAGCTAGACTTCATGTTGGAGAAGGATCTGAGGGATAAAGGATAACGTGAGTGGTCGTTGCCAGTAACTTTGCAACCTGAGTTGAGTGGCAAGATCCGTGTTTGTGTTGATTGCAAGAGTGTGGGTGCCTTATCCCTGACAGACGCCTATCCATTACCCAGAGTTGACGACACCATAGACCGCATCGGGGCTGCCTCGTTTATCACTAAGGTGGAAGTGAAAGGTTATTGGCAGGCCCCGTTGCTGGAGAGAGCGAAGAGAAGTGCCAGTCTTGTGATGGACTGGGCAGTTTATCAGTGTCAGGTGTTGTTTTGCTGCCGGAACACAAGTTGAATGTGTGACATGTTAAGGGCACTGATAATGTTATGGCTGATTGTTTGTCATGGGAGGGTATGTTTCAAGGAGAACCCTCGCCGTTCAGTCAGTGGTTGTTTGGAGTGGAGAAAAATTAGGCTTGCCCCTGTAGTGCAATGCCGCCAAAAACACTATTAAAAAATATAAAAACATCACATAAAAACTCTTTCTTTTTGATAGTATATAAGTGCAGTATATCACAGCAATTAAGCATCTAAGACACTCTGAGTTGTTGTCTTAGTAGGCTAGGCTTGGTGAAGCTTGGTCGTTGACCGTGATGTAATTATTATGATGCTATTATTTTGGGGAAGTGTTGTGCAGATTTGTTTTATAATGCAGTGTTTTATGTTTGTGATCGTGCCTTGTTTTCACAACTTGGGAGAGTAGGTGGGTGATGCGGGGTTGGTGAGCATTCTGTCTGGTCAGATGTGGAGTTCACCTGAGGCTGAAACGTCCCACATCTTGGGCGGGGTGTTACACTGGCCAGCTTGCCAGAATGCACTCATAACTCGCTAGCGCTCGCCAGGTCAGTGAAATGGGCTACAATAATCGTAGAACAATGTTCTTTCTTTCATAGAGTTCATGTTGTCACAGACAGATCAGTGGTGGTCTTTATTCTTGTCTGTGACACTTGGAATTATTTTATATTATTGATAGAATATAAGATGCATTGTGTGAAGTTGTAGGGAGAAAGAGAGCGAGCAGCGTGGTGGTAATATGTGCGTGTGTATATACGTGTGCCTCCCTCGCTCGGAGGAGTTTCCCACGCTCGTGATTGGCCGGCGGGCCTGGCTACGTCATAGGACGCTTGCTCTTCATGACGTAGTGATCTGTGATTGGAGGCCGCTGTCCTGGGAGGGTGGTGCGGGCTCCTGCCCGCATTTCTCCTGCAGAGCTTGGCACGGCGTGCTTGGTCCTACATGTCCTTTGCAATCTGTCCCCCATATAACCCCCTATACTACTTTCTCTCTCTCTGAACTTCTTCCTTTTCATACTTCTCTCTTTATTCAATTACTTATCCCTTCTGGTTCTGCATACGACTTCCATAGTCGGCCAGTCGTATTACCAGCACCAGCTCTCCATATATGTTTGCACTAGTTTTAGGGATTATTAGAGTCATAGTCATATGGTAGCCTAGTGTTGGGGTGCTTCTAATTATTGAGCTGTTCTTTCCCATTATTTAATGCTAGACAGTGGAAGGTATCTTTGGTCGTTGTCTGAGTTATGTATGTGGCAAGTCAGAGCCTGTACAACATCGACGAAGCTAGCTAGCCTGTAACCCTTGTGCATATTTTCCTTTGCGAGTGTAGCAGTATACAGGTAAAGGGCTTTTGCCTACTCTTACCTGTATGATTGCTACCTCATTTTGTTGACCTTTGTGGAGCGCCAGGGCAAGATCAGATACTAGAGATCTGGACTTACCAAGAGAGCCTCCAAGTCACTTAACGTAACATAAGGGAAATCTGTTCAAGGGGAGACAGTAGGCTACGAGCATGCTTGCGCTCTGCCTAGTTTCCTGATACCTTTTATGCCACTGCTAGACTTTATTAGTGAGAAAGACAGCATTGTGTTTATTAACTTTCATTGTGTATGCTTTAGGAATTATTCACGCCTTATTTTAGTCTAGGTTGGTGCATAGTGTACAACCCAGTTTGGCTGTTACGTTGGCTAAGGAAGTACTGTTTCTGAGTGGTTATTATTAGTGCTGTCACAGAGTTGTTGCACTCCCTTGTTATATATATGTATCCTACTTATTGGTGTATTTAAGATACACGCTTTGGTGTCCTGCCCCTGCATTATTTCTGTTCTGTATTAACGAGCATCTTAGAGCATCAGACTTTTTCAGAAGATTCCATATCTGATTGCTGTAGGACTAGACTTCCAGTGTTTTCATAGAGCATTGAAGAGTTTAGTGTTGAGTACAGACTCACACTAAAGTTAACGTAAGCAATTTTTCCTTTATTAAATCTTATATAGTTTATTCAAGCATTGTTATTACTTTAGAGCATTTTCGTAACGTAAGTACTCCTGTTGTGAGTTGGCTTTGCCGTCATCGGAAAGCCTTTGTAGAAGTGCACTAAAACCTAGTTAATTGAAGCCCTGTTATCCAGTAGATTAACTCTGGAGGGTTTTAAGTGTTTTTGTTCACCGGCGTAATAGTGCGAGGGTTTGGAATTAGCGTACCGTTGTTGCAGATATAGCCTATCATCTAGTCCATTATTAAGTGCCCTTGTTTATTTCGTAGTGCCAGTCGTAACAAATGGCGACCTTAGACCAGTATATAGTGAACTGAATATTGCAGTTTTTTTGGGAGAAATCTTATTGCCATTTGGGGTTGAATTTATTTCTCGCATTGTTGGCAGCAGACATTGTTTTGAGGATGTATAGAACTTGTTGGAGTTATTGGTGACCTAGTATTACACTCAAGAACATCTTCGAATATTTTTTGGTGAATAAAGCTACACAAGAGTTTGGCTACTTTTGTCTTGACTGAGAATTTTTGTTGTTGACTCCATCATGTCACCGGACAGGTCTGAGCATAGTGAGGGCACAGTGCGAGAGGCAGGCGAGGAGGTGGAGAAGGTGGAGTTGTTAAACGGCGTTCGGGTGGTGAACAACGAGGAGGATGCTCGGAGATTTTGGAGGAGCCTGTGTCAGCGGATCGTGTGTCGGGGCTAGACCGGTATGGACTGCAGTGTGTAGCCACGGTCTTAGGGTTTCCCGGTACTAGCGGTTTGTCGAGAGGTGAGCTGGTTACCTGTGTGCTCGGTGGGGTGCGTGGGGCTTCGGGTGGAGCGGGAGCTGGGGCACCTTCGGCCCAGCCCCCATTCCACTCAACTCCTACCATGGCGCCCCCTCGGGCTCCGGAGCCGAGTACGTTCCCGCAGGCCGATGCCCGCTGGCGGTTGGGTATGCCTCTAGGTGATTCACGGGGAGGGTCCCCAATAGTAGCACCCCCTCCTCAGGGTTTGTCTGCCGAGATGTTGTTTCAGCTTGAGCTTGCCAAACTTAAGCAGCAGGAGCGCCAGGCTGAGCTTGAGTTCGAGCAGCGGAAGCATGAGGCTGAGCTCAGGGAGCGAGAGTCTGAGCGCAAGTTTGAGTCTTGAGAGGTATTGTGCCGATGTTGACCTAGAGAAAACTTGTGTAAAGGTGACGAGGAACCGGGTCGTCCATGGGGTTTGAGCCCATGACCAGTCCCTGTCGCATCTACTTAAGTTGGTTCCAGTGTTTGATGAGTTAGGAGTTACAGAATGTTTTCTCCGGTGCGAGAAAAAGTGCCAGGGCACCAATGGCCCGAGGAGAAGTGGGCAGTCCTTGTTTCTTCACGATTGACGGGGAAAGCACTCAAGGCGTACGATGCTTTGCCCCTAGATTCCTGTGTGAATTACGAGTTGTTGAAAGAGGCTGTCCTGAGGGCATATGAGCTACAGCCAGAGACCTATAGGCTGAAGTTTAGGGCGGTCCAAAAAGAAAGGAGAGTACTTTCCAGGAACACGCTAGAGAGCTGTCCGATGCATTTGAAAATTGGTTGAGGTCGGAGAAGGCAACTACTTTTGATTCAGTAAAACAATAAGTGTTGCTGGAACAATTTTTTAAATGTACTGGCAGTGACTTGACTCTTAACCTGAAAGAAAAGCAACCAAAAACTCTGCAGAAGGCGGCTGAGCTGGCTGACCTTAGGGTGTCATTGATTCGTGGGTGCGGGTCTGCACAGAGAGCTGAGGCAGGTAACCAGGGGCGTACCACTCCACCCCCCCGAATAAATGACACAACAACTAATTATCCATTTAAGAGTACTGTTGCCAATTATGAACCCAAGTCGAAACCGTTCCCGTTTAAGAAAGGCCAGGGCCCTTCCTCACCTCAGAGGAAGTCCAAGAGCGAAGTGGAGTGTTTCAAGTGTCATGAGAAGGCGCATATTGCGCGCTCATGTCCGAGCACACCGCCTACAGCAGTGGTGTCACTAGTGAGCAACATCGGTGTGTCTTTGAGGTCTTCCGCGTTTGCCCGGGGTAATACGTCGGTTGCGGAGTCACAGTCGGTGCAGAAGCAGCAGGAGGGCTCGTCACCCGTCTGAAATGCTTTTTGTGGTCATAGGGGGCACGGCACTGTGAGGAGGGCTGGTGTGAAGCATAGGCTTGAGTTGCTGCGTGATACGGGCGCTTCCCCGACACTTGTTAAGAATTTCACTGGCAAGCTTATTAACGCGGCTCGGGTTGTGGTGGTTCAAGGCATCAATGCTACGCGGTCTTACCCGCTGGTTAGAGTGGAGCTTGAGGTGGACGGTGTGACACGGGAGTTGGATGTGGGTGTGGTGGAGAAATTGCCAGTTGAGGGGGTCGACCTCCTTCTCGGCAACGACATTGCGGTGCCCACTTCTGAGGTTCCACCCTTAGTCGTTTCCGAGAGGGCTGCCGACACTAGTAGGGAGGGGCAAGAGGGGCTCGAGAGATCTCAGTCCGCTCAGGTGTCACAGCCTAGTAACCAAGTTTTAGACCAGCGGAGGAAGGGTCGGAAGCAGAAAGTCGAGGCTGGTGGTCGGGTTGAGAGTTTGGACCCAGCGACACTCCTTGGTGACTCGGTACCGTACTTGAACCAATGTTAAGCTCCGGAGTGGCCCCTGAACCTGTCCTCCCTAGTGATATGGTAGGGCGTGATGGCACTCCGCGACTGAGTAGTTCCCAGGGGCTACCAGAAGATCTTAGCCTTGAGAGTTGTGGGAACGGGGCTATTGAACTCGACGAGGACGGGGAAGCATGTCATGTGAACCTGTTAAAGGAGTTCGTGAGGCACCCACCTGAGCAGCCTACTGTCCCTGTGTTGGTCTGCAGCGGCCAAGGTGGAGAAGGAGAGGGGGGCAGTGAGGCACAGGTGGAGGAAAGTTGGGATTGTCATGTCTCGGCGGAGCAGTGGGCGGGGGACACGAGCCAGGTGGCTGTGGAAGCGCTAGAGCACCTGCCTGAGCAGCAGTGTGCATTGCTCCAGCACCTGCTCGGTTCATACCCCACTGTTTGTGCCGAGCACCCAGGCCTCACAACTCATGCGGTGCACGATGTTCCGCTGACAGGTCACTTGAGTGTGAGTAGACCGTTGGCCTCGTTGTTTCAGTGGTTCAAGGTGGGCGACGAGGCTTTGGCATGGTTGTCAGGTCAGGGTCGACCCATGGCTGCTAAGGGTGGTGGTCAGAATCAGGACATTGAGCAGATTGGTGAGGTTGGCTGTGGAGTGGATGTGCCCGGTCGTTGCATAGCCTCACAATGCTGCTCTAGTCGAATGCAACAGCCCTACCATAGACCAACTGTATCTGGCTGTGTCGCTGAAGGCGGTGATGCTGCGCTGGCAGATGTAGTCACAAGGAATGCGGGGGTGCGCATGTACGGTATCGGCGGGGAAGCCTTAGCAATTATGAACTATGGGAGTGACTGCACAGGTGGTATTGATTGTCCCTCTCATGACCTGGCTGTTCTAGGGACGAAGGTGGAGAAGGAGGGAGACTATAGTTTAGAAGCTGCGGTCTCGGCTGGGTTGTGGGAGGGCACTAGGCATGTTGTTCTTCGAGATAAGTTGCAACCTCTTGTTCCTAAGAGCCAAGAGAAGTTGTTTACTAGGCTGTGGCAGTACGTCCGCATGTTCGTTGATTTTCCAGGCCTGATGTACGGGGTAGAATCCGACATGGAGGCTGGAGACAGTGCAAGGCTCAAATTGGCTCCCTACCATATAAATCCTGCTCAACAGCCTGTCGTGAAAGCAGAGCTAGACTTCATGTTGGAGACGGGTCTGAGGGATAAAGGATAACGTGAGTGGTCGTTGCCAGTAACTTTGCAACCTGAGTTGAGTGGCAAGATCCGTGTTTGTGTTGATTGCAAGAGTGTGGGTGCCTTATCCCTGACAGACGCCTATCCATTACCCAGAGTTGACGACACCATAGACCGCATCGGGGCTGCCTCGTTTATCACTAAGGTGGAAGTGAAAGGTTATTGGCAGGCCCCGTTGCCGGAGAGAGCGAAGAGAAGTGCCAGTCTTGTGATGGACTGGGCAGTTTATCAGTGTCAGGTGTTGTTTTGCTGCCGGAACACAAGTTGGATATGTGGCATGTTAAGGGTACTGATAATGTTATGGCTGATTGTTTGTCATGGGAGGGTATGTTTCAAGGAGAACCCTCGCCGTTCAGTCAGTGGTTGTTTGGAGTGGAGAAAAATTAGGCTTGCCCCTGTAGTGCAATGCCGCCAAAAACACTATTAAAAAATATAAAAACATCACATAAAAACTCTTTCTTTTTTATAGTATATAAGTGCAGTATATCACAGCAATTAAGCATCTAAGACACTCTGAGTTGTTGTCTTAGTAGGCTAGGCTTGGTGAAGCTTGGTCGTTGAGCGTGATATAATTATTATGATGCTATTATTTTGGGGAAGTGTTGTGCAGATTTTTTTTATAATGCAGTGTTTTATGTTTGTGATCGTGCCTTGTTTTCACAACTTGGGAGAGTAGGTGGGTGATGCGGGGTTGGTGAGCATTCTGTCTGGTCAGATGTGGAGTTCACCTGAGGCTGAAACGTCCCACATCTTGGGCGGGGTGTTACACTGGCCAGCTTGCCAGAATGCACTCATAACTCGCTAGCGCTCGCCAGGTCAGTGAAATGGGCTACAATAATCGTAGAACAATGTTCTTTCTTTCATAGAGTTCATGTTGTCACAGACAGATCAGTGGTGGTCTTTATTCTTGTCTGTGACACTTGGAATTATTTTATATTATTGATAGAATATAAGATGCATTGTGTGAAGTTGTAGGGAGAAAGAGAGCGAGCAGCGTGGTGGTAATATGTGCGTGTGTATATACGTGTGCCTCCCTCGCTCGGAGGAGTTTCCCACGCTCGTGATTGGCCGGCGGGCCTGGCTACGTCATAGGACGCTTGCTCTTCATGACGTAGTGATCTGTGATTGGAGGCCGCTGTCCTGGGAGGGTGGTGCGGGCTCCTGCCCGCATTTCTCCTGCAGAGCTTGGCACGGCGTGCTTGGTCCTACATGTCCTTTGCAATCTGTCCCCCATATAACCCCCTATACTACTTTCTCTCTCTCTGAACTTCTTCCTTTTCATACTTCTCTCTTTATTCAATTACTTATCCCTTCTGGTTCTGCATACGACTTCCATAGTCGGCCAGTCGTATTACCAGCACCAGCTCTCCATATATGTTTGCACTAGTTTTAGGGATTATTAGAGTCATAGTCATATGGTAGCCTAGTGTTGGGGTGCTTCTAATTATTGAGCTGTTCTTTCCCATTATTTAATGCTAGACAGTGGAAAGTATCTTTGGTCGTTGTCTGAGTTATGTATGTGGCAAGTCAGAGCCTGTACAACATCGACGAAGCTAGCTAGCCTGTAACCCTTGTGCATATTTTCCTTTGCGAGTGTAGCAGTATACAGGTAAAGGGCTTTTGCCTACTCTTACCTGTATGATTGCTACCTCATTTTGTTGACCTTTGTGGAGCGCCAGGGCAAGATCAGATACTAGAGATCTGGACTTACCAAGAGAGCCTCCAAGTCACTTAACGTAACATAAGGGAAATCTGTTCAAGGGGAGACAGTAGGCTACGAGCATGCTTGCGCTCTGCCTAGTTTCCTGATACCTTTTATGCCACTGCTAGACTTTATTAGTGAGAAAGACAGCATTGTGTTTATTAACTTTCATTGTGTATGCTTTAGGAATTATTCACGCCTTATTTTAGTCTAGGTTGGTGCATAGTGCACAACCCAGTTTGGCTGTTACGTTGGCTAAGGAAGTACTGTTTCTGAGTGGTTATTATTAGTGCTGTCACAGAGTTGTTGCACTCCCTTGTTATATATATGTATCCTACTTATTGGTGTATTTAAGATACACGCTTTGGTGTCCTGCCCCTACATTATTTCTGTTCTGTATTAACGAGCATCTTAGAGCATCAGACTTTTTCAGAAGATTCCATATCTGATTGCTGTAGGACTAGACTTCCAGTGTTTTCATAGAGCATTGAAGAGTTTAGTGTTGAGTACAGACTCACACTAAAGTTAACGAAAGCAATTATTCCTTTATTAAATCTTATATAGTTTATTCAAGCATTGTTATTACTTTAGAGCATTTTCGTAACGTAAGTACTCCTGTTGTGAGTTGGCTTTGCCGTCATCGGAAAGCCTTTGTAGAAGTGCACTAAAACCTAGTTAATTGATGCCCTGTTATCCAGTAGATTAACTCTGGAGGGTTTTAAGTGTTTTTGTTCACCGGCGTAATAGTGCGAGGGTTTGGAATTAGCGTACCGTTGTTGCAGATATAGCCTATCATCTAGTCCATTATTAAGTGCCCTTGTTTATTTCGTAGTGCCAGTCGTAACAAATGGCGACCTTAGACCAGTATACAGTGAACTGAATATTGCAGTTTTTTTTTGGAGAAATCTTATTGCCATTTGGGGTTGAATTTATTTCTCGCATTGTTGGCAGCAGACATTGTTTTGAGGATGTATAGAACTTGTTGGAGTTATTGGTGACCTAGTATTACACTCAAGAACATCTTCGAATATTTTTTGGTGAATAAAGCTACACAAGAGTTTGGCTACTTTTGTCTTGACTGAGAATTTTTGTTGTTGACTCCATCATGTCACCGGACAGGTCTGAGCATAATGAGGGCACAGTGCAAGAGGCAGGCGAGGAGGTGGAGAAGGTGGAGTTGTTAAACGGCGTTCGGGTGGTGAACAACGAGGAGGATGCTCGGAGATTTTGGAGGAGCCTGTGTCAGCGGATCGTGTGTCGGGGCTAGACCGGTATGGACTGCAGTGTGTAGCCACGGTCTTAGGGTTTCCCGGTACTAGCGGTTTGTCGAGAGGTGAGCTGGTTACCTGTGTGCTCGGTGGGGTGCGTGGGGCTTCGGGTGGAGCGGGAGCTGGGGCACCTTCAGCCCAGCCCCCATTCCACTCAACTCCTACCATGGCGCCCCCTCGGGCTCCGGAGCCGAGTACGTTCCCGCAGGCCGATGCCCGCTGGCGGTTGGGTATGCCTCTAGGTGATTCACGGGGAGGGTCCCCAATAGTAGCACCCCCTCCTCAGGGTTTGTCTGCCGAGATGTTGTTTCAGCTTGAGCTTGCCAAACTTAAGCAGCAGGAGCGCCAGGCTGAGCTTGAGTTCGAGCAGCGGAAGCATGAGGCTGAGCTCAGGGAGCGAGAGTCTGAGCGCAAGTTTGAGTCTTGAGAGGTATTGTGCCGATGTTGACCTAGAGAAAACTCGTGTAAAGGTGACGAGGAACCGGGTCGTCCAGGGGGTTTGAGCCCATGACCAGTCCCTGTCGCATCTACTTAAGTTGGTTCCAGTGTTTGATGAGTTAGGAGTTACAGAATGTTTTCTCCGGTGCGAGAAAAAGTGCCAGGGCACCAATGGCCCGAGGAGAAGTGGGCAGTCCTTGTTTCTTCACGATTGACGGGGAAAGCACTCAAGGCGTACGATGCTTTGCCCCTAGATTCCTGTGTGAATTACGAGTTGTTGAAAGAGGCTGTCCTGAGGGCGTATGAGCTACAGCCAGAGACCTATAGGCTGAAGTTTAGGGCGGTCCAAAAAGAAAGGAGAGTACTTTCCAGGAACACGCTAGAGAGCTGTCCGATGCATTTGAAAATTGGTTGAGGTCGGAGAAGGCAACTACTTTTGATTCAGTAAAACAATAAGTGTTGCTGGAACAATTTTTTAAATGTACTGGCAGTGACTTGACTCTTAACCTGAAAGAAAAGCAACCAAAAACTCTGCAGAAGGCGGCTGAGCTGGCTGACCTTAGGGTGTCATTGATTCGTGGGTGCGGGTCTGCACAGAGAGCTGAGGCAGGTAACCAGGGGCGTACCACTCCACCCCCCCGAATAAATGACACAACACCTAATTATCCATTTAAGAGTACTGTTGCCAATTATGAACCCAAGTCGAAACCGTTCCCGTTTAAGAAAGGCCAGGGCCCTTCCTCACCTCAGAGGAAGTCCAAGAGCGAAGTGGAGTGTTTCAAGTGTCATGAGAAGGCGCATATTGCGCGCTCATGTCCGAGCACACCGCCTACAGCAGTGGTGTCACTAGTGAGCAACATCGGTGTGTCTTTGAGGTCTTCCGCGTTTGCCCGGGGTAATACGTCGGTTGCGGAGTCACAGTCGGTGCAGAAGCAGCAGGAGGGCTCGTCACCCGTCTGAAATGCTTTTTGTTGTCATAGGGGGCACGGCACTGTGAGGTGGGCTGGTGTGAAGCATAGGCTTGAGTTGCTGCGTGATACGGGCGCTTCCCAGACACTTGTTAAGAATTTCACTGGCAAGCTTATTAACGCGGCTCGGGTTGTGGTGGTTCAAGGCATCAATGCTACGCGGTCTTACCCGCTGGTTAGAGTGGAGCTTGAGGTGGACGGTGTGACACGGGAGTTGGATGTGGGTGTGGTGGAGAAATTGCCAGTTGAGGGGGTCGACCTCCTTCTCGGCAACGACATTGCGGTGCCCACTTCTGAGGTTCCACCCTTAGTCGTTTCCGAGAGAGGGCTGCCGACACTAGTAGGGAGGGGCAAGAGGGGCTCGAGAGATCTCAGTCCGCTCAGGTGTCACAGCCTAGTAACCAAGTTTTAGACCAGCGGAGGAAGGGTCGGAAGCAGAAAGTCGAGGCTGGTGGTCGGGTTGAGAGTTTGGACCCAGCGACACTCCTTGGTGACTCGGTACCGTACTTGAACCAATGTTAAGCTCCGGAGTGGCCCCAGAACCTGTCCTCCCTAGTGACATGGTAGGGCGTGATGGCACTCCACGACTGAGTAGTTCCCAGGGGCTACCAGAAGATCTTAGCCTTGAGAGTTGTGGGAACGGGGCTATTGAACTCGACGAGGACGGGGAAGCATGTCATGTGAACCTGTTAAAGGAGTTCGTGAGGCACCCACCTGAGCAGCCTACTGTCCCTGTGTTGGTCTGCAGCGGCCAAGGTGGAGAAGGAGAGGGGGGCAGTGAGGCACAGGTGGAGGAAAGTTGGGATTGTCATGTCTCGGCGGAGCAGTGGGCGGGGGACACGAGCCAGGTGGCTGTGGAAGCGCTAGAGCACCTGCCTGAGCAGCAGTGTGCATTGCTCCAGCACCTGCTCGGTTCATACCCCACTGTTTGTGCCGAGCACCCAGGCCTCACAACTCATGCGGTGCACGATGTTCCGCTGACAGGTCACTTGACTGTGAGTAGACCGTTGGCCTCGTTGTTTCAGTGGTTCAAGGTGGGCGACGAGGCTTTGGCATGGTTGTCAGGTCAGGGTCGACCCATGGCTGCTAAGGGTGGTGGTCAGAATCAGGACATTGAGCAGATTGGTGAGGTTGGCTGTGGAGTGGATGTGCCCGGTCGTTGCATAGCCTCACAATGCTGCTCTAGTCGAATGCAACAGCCCTACCATAGACCAACTGTATCTGGCTGTGTCGCTGAAGGCGGTGATGCTGCGCTGGCAGATGTAGTCACAAGGAATGCGGGGGTGCGCATGTACGGTATCGGCGGGGAAGCCTTAGCAATTATGAACTATGGGAGTGACTGCACAGGTGGTATTGATTGTCCCTCTCATGACCTGGCTGTTCTAGGGACGAAGGTGGAGAAGGAGGGAGACTATAGTTTAGAAGCTGCGGTCTCGGCTGGGTTGTGGGAGGGCACTAGGCATGTTGTTCTTCGAGATAAGTTGCAACCTCTTGTTCCTAAGAGCCAAGAGAAGTTGTTTACTAGGCTGTGGCAGTACGTCCGCATGTTCGTTGATTTTCCAGGCCTGATGTACGGGGTAGAATCCAACATGGAGGCTGGAGACAGTGCAAGGCTCAAATTGGCTCCCTACCATATAAATCCTGCTCAACAGCCTGTCGTGAAAGCAGAGCTAGACTTCATGTTGGAGACGGGTCTGAGGGATAAAGGATAACGTGAGTGGTCGTTGCCAGTAACTTTGCAACCTGAGTTGAGTGGCAAGATCCGTGTTTGTGTTGATTGCAGGAGTGTGGGTGCCTTATCCCTGACAGACGCCTATCCATTACCCAGAGTTGACGACACCATAGACCGCATCGGGGCTGCCTCGTTTATCACTAAGGTGGAAGTGAAAGGTTATTGGCAGGCCCCGTTGCCGGAGAGAGCGAAGAGAAGTGCCAGTCTTGTGATGGACTGGGCAGTTTATCAGTGTCAGGTGTTGTTTTGCTGCCGGAACACAAGTTGGATGTGTGGCATGTTAAGGGTACTGATAATGTTATGGCTGATTGTTTGTCATGGGAGGGTATGTTTCAAGGAGAACCCTCGCCGTTCAGTCAGTGGTTGTTTGGAGTGGAGAAAAATTAGGCTTGCCCCTGTAGTGCAATGCCGCCAAAAACACTATTAAAAAATATAAAAACATCACATAAAAACTCTTTCTTTTTTATAGTATATAAGTGCAGTATATCACAGCAATTAAGCATCTAAGACACTCTGAGTTGTTGTCTTAGTAGGCTAGGCTTGGTGAAGCTTGCTCGTTGAGCGTGATATAATTATTATGATGCTATTATTTTGGGGAAGTGTTGTGCAGATTTTTTTTATAATGCAGTGTTTTATGTTTGTGATCGTGCCTTGTTTTCACAACTTGGGAGAGTAGCTGGGTGATGCGGGGTTGGTGAGCATTCTGTCTGGTCAGATGTGGAGTTCACCTGAGGCTGAAACGTCCCACATCTTGGGCGGGGTGTTACACTGGCCACCTTGCCAGAATGCACTCGTAACTCGCTAGGGCTCGCCAGGTCAGTGAAATGGGCTACAATAATCGTAGAACGATGTTCTTTCTTTCATAGAGTTCATGTTGTCACAGACAGATCAGTGGTGGTCTTTATTCTTGTCACTTGACACTTGGAATTATTTTATATTATTGATAGAATATAAGATGCATTGTGTGAAGTAGTAGGGAGAAAGAGAGCGAGCAGCGTGGTGGTAATATGTGCGTGTGTATATACGTGTGCCTCCCTCGCTCGGAGGAGTTTCACACGCTCGTGATTGGCCGGCGGGCCTGGCTACGTCATAGGACGCTTGCTCTTCATGACGTAGTGATCTGTGATTGGAGGCCGCTGTCCTGGGAGGGTGGTGCGGGCTCCTGCCCGCATTTCTCCTGCAGAGCTTGGCACGGCGTGCTTGGTCCTACATGTCCTTTGCAATCTGTCCCCCATATAACCCCCTATACTACTTTCTCTCTCTCTGAACTTCTTCCTTTTCATACTTCTCTCTTTATTCAATTACTTATCCCTTCTGGTTCTGCATACGACTTCCATAGTCGGCCAGTCGTATTACCAGCACCAGCTCTCCATATATGTTTGCACTAGTTTTAGGGATTATTAGAGTAATAGTCATATGGTAATCTAGTGTTGGGGTGCTTCTAATTATTGAGCTGTTCTTTCCCATTATTTAATGCTAGACAGTGGAAGGTATCTTTGGTCGTTGTTTGAGTTATGTATGTGGCAAGTCAGAGCCTGTACAACATCGACGAAGCTAGCTAGCCTGTAACCCTTGTGCATATTTTCCTTTGCGAGTGTAGCAGTATACAGGTAAAGGGCTTTTGCCTACTCTTACCTGTATGATTGCTACCTCATTTTGTTGACCTTTGTGGAGCGCCAGGGCAAGATCAGATACTAGAGATCTGGACTTACCAAGAGAGCCTCCAAGTCACTTAACGTAACATAAGGGAAATCTGTTCAAGGGGAGACAGTAGGCTACGAACATGCTTGCGCTCTGCCTAGTTTCCTGATACCTTTTATGCCACTGCTAGACTTTATTAGTGAGAAAGACAGCATTGTGTTTATTAACTTTCATTGTGTATGCTTTAGGAATTATTCACGCCTTATTTTAGCCTAGGTTGGTGCATAGTGCACAACCCAGTTTGGCTGTTACGTTGGCTAAGGAAGTACTGTTTTTGAGTGGTTATTATTAGTGCTGTCACAGAGTTGTTGCACTCCCTTGTTATATATGTATCCTACTTTTTGGTGTATTTAAGATACACGCTTTGGTGTCCTGCCCCTGCATTATTTCTGTTCTGTATTAACGAGCATCTTAGAGCATCAGACCTTTTCAGAAGATTCCTTATCTGATTGCTGTAGGACTAGACTTCCAGTGTTTTCATAGAGCATTGAAGAGTTTAGTGTTGAGTACTGACTCACACTAAAGTTAACGTAAGCAATTGTTCCTTTATTAAATCTTATATAGTTTATTCAAGCATTGTTATTACTTTAGAGCATTTTCGTAACGTAAGTACTCCTGTTGTGAGTTGGCTTTGCCGTCACCGGAAAGCCTTTGTAGAAGTGCACTAAAACTCAGTTAATTGATACCCCGTTATCCAGTAGATTAACTCTGGAGGGTTTTAAGTGTTTTGTTCACCGGCGTAATAGTTCGAGGGTTTGGAATTAGCGTACCGTTGTTGCAGATATAGCCTATCATCTAGTCCATCATTAAGTGCCCTTGTTTATTTCGTAGTGCCGGTCGTAACAGGGTATATTATGATTGGGGTATAGAGTAAGCTGGTTGGTAGGGTATATGATTGGGGTATAGAGTGCCTTGTGTGGGCCAATCGACTTTCTGCAGACTCCCATTTTCCTACGTTCTTTTTCTTAATACAAATATCAATTGTATAATGTTTCCGAAATTCACTGGTCTAGAACGTGTTTAATTATCTGAATTGGATTTTGGACCGTTCCTATACAACACGATTCTCGTTGTTTGAACACTAGTTGATTTTGATTAATTTATATATAACATTTGTTTTGTGTTCATTTAAGATAAACTCGCATCTTTTAGAAGTTAAGTAAAGTCTTGTGTGTTCTATTGTAGTAGAAAATAGTGATCACACAAATTCCTAAAGTAGATTACAGACACTGGTTTAAAACAAATACATGTATAGTTACCTGTATTTACATATATTTTACATTCCTACAGTTGAACAAGCACACTGTATTTAAGGGGAGGTTTTTAGTTGATTCCCTAGACTTCCATCAAGCTTAAAATTACTCCCCCTAGACCCCCTTTCAAGATAAATTTGTAAATTTTTCGGTAGAAAAATTTCCCGGCCATAGGCCGGTTCCCTTAAATTACAGGCTCGCTATCGCTCGACAGGAAAAAATCGACACCTAAATGGCACGAATGGTCTTAAAATTGACTTAAATTGGGCGAGGGTTCTTAACACCTTACGAGCGGCCTATGCGGTTTATTTATGTGTACCGCCCAGCGGGGTGTTTTTAGCCAAAATAGGGCTGTTTACGTGATCATTTTCATGCCTAAATAAGACCCAGAACGTAAAACAAGTATCTATCCCTGAAAGGGCATAAACAGAGCTTTCGAATGACACCATAACGATCCTTGTATGATGGATAGTTTTCTTGC
The DNA here is from genome assembly GCA_032716605.1 of Paralithodes platypus. Lineage (NCBI taxonomy): Eukaryota > Metazoa > Arthropoda > Malacostraca > Decapoda > Lithodidae > Paralithodes > Paralithodes platypus. Next base: position 1,485,283 of record CM064510.1, read on the forward strand.
AATAACCGTGCAACGCGAGTGCAAAAAGCAGGTAATTCGGTACTTTCGGTACATAATTGAGTATGTAGCGAGTGAGAGAGGGAGGAGGGAGCTGAGATTTGTGTCAGTAGGTTCGCCGCGGTGGTCTGGAGCAGTCATACGCTCGCTAGTCTCCTGCCACCACTTGTCTCTCTCTCTCAGCCACATTACGTGCTGAAATTGCCACTCGAGTTATGTCGAGCGCCGCCACATAGTCCAGCTTTATTTAACTCGACTTAAGTGGTGGGCCGCTTTTTAAGGGTTAAAATCGTCAAACTAATGGGGCGAACGTCTTAAAATCTCAAAAGCAACGGGGCTAAACATGAGGGAGAAAGGGGTCTAGAAAAAAATCCTCCAGGTGGAAATCTCCCCTTAAGTAACACCCCGTTCTTAACATTAATCATCATTTACAAATCCCAATATACTTAAATAAACTAATGAAAGCATATGGTCCTCCTGGGATTCGAACTTGGGACACCACATACAACGGAGAGAATGACCGAAAACTAATAATAGTGGAATGTGACTGGGAGTCCAGGGAGGCAATCAGTGGAACCTCCTGTAAACTCAGCTTCAATTCGCCCCCACGGCCACGGGAAGAACGACCCGATAAATAACACCAAACTGAAGAGCCGCTTATGTCTCCCGCACCGGCAGTTCCAATGTTCATGATTGACAAAAATAAATCCCAAGTGTTCAGTCGTTTTCTATGATTTGTCGAATATATTGTATCTCCAAGACCAGTGCTTGCACCAGATGCTATCAATCTATCTCTCTATTGCCTGACGCCGTGATCCCAGAATGGGTGGCCACGAGTGAAATGCCCCCATGCACCTTTGTCCCCAGTCAGTCGAAGCCCCTCCTCCCAACCAGCACCGCCTTCATTCATATACTTCTTCACTCCATCCTTTCACCTCTCTCTCGGTTTACCTCTCCCTCTCTGTCCTTCCACCTCGCTCTCGTACAGCCTCTTAGTCATTCTCTCGCTTCCCATACGTTTCATGTGGCCGAACCATCTCAAGGCGTTCCCTTTTCACACCAGAAACTCCTTTGCAAAAACACTTACACAATGGAGCAACTTACACGTAATTGAGCCCAAGTACTGTTTATCTTTTACTGGACTTCTCATTTCTCAACTTATTCTTCCTCTTTGCAAATTACTCTACTCTCCGACTTTACTCCAGCCATCTTGTCTCGTTTACTGAGTTTTATATCAAACCATTATTATTCTCTCCCAGAATCAGTCTTTCCCTCTTCCTATGACTTAAATTGCTTCAAACTCCGTGTGTCCAGGCATTTTAGCTCGAGCGTCCCTTGATTTCGGCCCTGTCGCTCGTTGATATCTGGGGGAGGCACTCGCTGCAGGCAGTTGTGCCTTTTGTCTCCCTCATTCACATAGGAAAAAAAATTAGGATGAACATTTGCTTCACTGACAAAACACAAAAATCCCTAGTGTTTAGATATATTCAAATAATTGTCTAATACATTTAATATCGTGTTTTCATATCAAGACATTATTTCCCCCGATAAACGAAGTATAACAAAGGTTTTGTTTTCCCCTTCGTTTGTTTGTCTGTAAACAAGATATTTCACAAAGTTACAAACCGATTTTCATGACATTTGATGGGCAAATAGGATATGCGACAGGAAAAAAATTATTCAATTTAGGTGATTCGGATCATATCTTTTAATCCAGATCCAGAGGAAAATTAATGCCTAAAAGGATTATGGTTTACATTGTTTCTGTTATACACTTTATTACAATAGCTGTAATTGTTATAACTAACTGAACACGATATACCATACCTAAGCTAATTTATATTATTGAATATATTTTCGTAGTTTTCAAGGGGGAAGTATCAATTATCTTTCGATAATTGAGAATCTTCTTAATTATGCAAATATAACTCATATTATAACATAACAAATCGTTCTGCAGAAGGTACTAAATATAACATTTCAGTATTAATAAGAAAGACATCTTTCCTAAGTTTAATACAAACTATTAACTATTAGTCAAAAAGAAGAAGAATTTAATAAGACAAATATCTTTTATATTTGTATTCTTCTTCTTTTTTACTAATATTGAATAATTTTGTTTTTCTATTTTTTCTGTGATTGCAGGAGGCAAAAGGCAGAACTGCCTATAGCGAGTGCCTCCCAGATAGTTGAAAGAGTGACAGGGCCAAAATCAAGGGACGTTCGAGCCAAAATGCCTTGACACACGGAATTTGAAGCAATTTGAGTCATTGGAAGAGGGAAAGACTGATTCTGGGAGAGAGTTCCAGAGCTCAGCTGTTGAGTAGAAGAAAGTTTGAGAGTAACGTTTCACTCTTGGGTTGGAGAGTTGCACACAATAGGGGTGGGATTGAGTTGCAAGACGGGTACCACTTGCGTTACGTAAAGGAGGTGGTATACACTGGGAAAACTCTGATATAAAGTGATAAAGGAATGATACAGATTGTGTCCCTGGTGTTCTGTAGTGGATGGTTTAGTCGGACCAGCACCAATATCAGATATGTAAACCCTAACCGATTCTCATGTCTCATCCAGCGAAATGTCCTCTTCAAATTCACTTTATTATTCCATTTAATCTCCAACAGAAAAAAGGAGTTAGTTCATGGACTCTGACAGATGATTTATAGCTGCATGCATAGTAAATTATGGGAAGGCCCTTGTTTTTTCGGGACCTCCTTCTCCCTCATGTTTATCCCTATTAGTTTTGAAATTTTAAGACGTTCGCCCCATTAGCTTGGCATTTTTCCGACCTTTTGTCCCATTTTTTTCCCAATATTAAGACCTTCCGTGCCATTTAGGTGTCATTTTTTTTCCTGGCGAGCGATAGCAAGCCTGTATTTTAAGAGTAATCGGCCCTTGGCCGGGAAATTTTTCTACCGAAAAATGTACAAATATATATCGAAGGGGGGTCTTGGGGGTGTTTGTTTAAGCTTGATGGAGGTTTCGAGAACAAACTAAACTCCCTCCTTTTGTTATGTCTGTCCTGTTCTCTCTTTCTCTGGCTTGTATCCATTCGTCCCCATTCAGCCAACTATTTTAAGACGTTTATCCCCATCTAGGTGTCGATTTCTTCCTGGCGAGCGATAGCGAGCCAGCATTATATGAAGAAATCCGGCTTCGCCGGAGACATTTTTCTATCGAAAAATGTACAAATTTAGCCTGCTGTCAAACAAATATTAAAAATATGCTGGCTCGCTACCGCTCACCAGTAAAAAAATTGACACCTGGATGGGGATAAACGTCTTAAAACAGTAGGCTGAATGAGACCAATTGGAGACAAGCCAGAGAAAGATAGAAAAGGACCGAACAAAAACAGGTCACCCCCCTTAAGCCATTGAGCCGAACCAGTATATAATTAATGCTACAACACCGTCCGAGTCTCCTTAATGCATCACATTTCGGTTGGGGTTAATAAGTGTTGTCAGATATTTCACAAAGTTTCGGACACTGACTAATACTCTGAGGGATAAGCACTTCTCCCAGTAACTATAAAGATACCAATTACACTTTTTGAGCGATAACCAGTGGAATCTATGACAACACTTACTACCCTCGATTGTACAACCTCTCTCTTTCTCTCTTGTTATATACAGTTTATGTGTTGTCATTACTTATATGAGAAAAACGAAAATAATTGCATTCTTTCATATAACCCTTCAAATTGAAAGATAAGTAGAGAGATTATTCATGATAAATTTGAAATAATACGTCAGGGCATAACCAAATAATACGTCAGGGCATAACCAAATAATACGTCAGGGCATAACCAAATAATACGTCAGGGCATAACCAAATAATACGTCAGGGCATAACCAAATTGAAACTCGAGTCGTAAAAATAAGGACACTGAAAAGGATTATACTCGTGTGATGTGTGTGTGTGTAAATGTGTGTGTTTTTTTGTTTTTTTTTGTCCAGTGAATATATCTGAGACCTACCTGCTGAAATATCTTCCCTTGGACACTAAACAACACCTGTCCACAAGTCTCACGGTTTTAATATAAACAAAAGTCGAAGGACCTCAAAGAAAATAAGTGCTCTGTGACACAAAATAGTGGCCTCCTGTTGTTTGATAAAACTCAATATTGGACACAACAAAAACACCCGAAGCCCAATAAAATATTACGTTTTAATCTTACTTGATATAATTTATGTAGGTTTTTTTTTATGTCGTATCCACAGGTTGTGATCGTCTAGGAATAAATTTACTGTAACAGAAAACTATATATATATATATATATATATATATATATATATATATATATATATATAAAATGATTAATACACCGCAGATATACTGCAATGAGGACAAATATGCACGCAAAATAAATCATTAATTTATAATATCGTTATTAATATCAGGCAAGAAATTGCTCTATTACAATAGTTACCTATATATATGAACGAAGGCGGTGCTGGTTGGGGGGAGGGGCGTCGACTGACCGGGGACAGAGGTGCATGGGGGCGGTTCGTTCGTGGCCACCCCTTCGGGGATCGCGGCGTCAGGTAATAGATAGATAGATAGATAGACCTATATTGTGTTGTTGTTGTTTATCAACTGAGAACACCTTTTGTTTACGTAACGTAATCCCGATCCTGTAGCTAATGGCCCACTTGTAAGTTTCACGCTATAAGGAAGTTGGAGTTGTAGACATCGATATTTAGCAGAATTACCAGTTAAATACGGTTGTAGTTCATTTATAAATACATAACACCCAATTCAACATACAATTTATCCATCTATCTATCTATCTATTGCTTGACGCCGTGATCCCCGAAGGGGTGGCCACGAACGAACCGCCCCCATGCACCTCTGTCCCCAGTCAGTCGACGCCCCTCCCCCCAACCAGCACCGCCTTCGTTCATGTAGTTCCTCACTCCATCCTTCCACCTCATATTCGGTCTACCTCTCCCCCTCTGTCCCTCCACCTCGCTCTCGTACACCCTCTTAGTCATTCTCTCGCTTTCCATACGTTCCATATGGCCGAACCATCTCAAGTTGTTCCTTTTCACACTTTCCAGCACATCTACCTCCACACCACACCTCCTTCTTACTTCCTCATTAGTCTGTCTATCCCTCCATGTAACTCCGCACGCACTCCTTAAGTAATTCATTTCCACTGCTCTCACTCTTGGTCTGAGTCTCTCAACCAACGTCCAATTTATCCATCAGAAACCTATATTATTATTGCATTTCTGTTTAATAGCGATGTTCACGGCTCCAACCTCCTTGTAGCCTGAAACTCGCTAAACTTACTAATAACAAAGTTCAATCCTGAACTTACCGTTTCGCACAATTCATAATTTTGTATTTGATATCATTCACTGCAATTAGTGTCCGAAGCTTACGGATTGGTTGTATGAACGGTTGTGTTTGGTTGAGTTGGGTTAGTTTAGTTGTCCCTCAGCTATCATGGGGTGTGGATCTCTTTCGATGTGCTTACGTTTTTGAGGTACTGTACTTGGGTGTCTTTTGTAATTTGTCGATTGTATGCTAATTAAATATCAAATAATTTTAGCTTTTTGATGTTCATTGCTTACAAGATGGAGTTTGAGGCCAGTAGGTTATGGTTAATGTTGTTTTGTATGTATTTGGGAGCAATTTCACTAGGTATGTTTTACCTTATTAACCCTTTCACGCTTATGACGCAATTTTGAGCCTATTAGGGATACTTTGAGGTCTTTAGAAACCTTTAGTTTAGTTACTTCAACCTCTGCAGTTGTCTTTGAGTTAGCTGTGGGCAGAAAACTAATTTTGGAGAGGTAATTATAAGAGTGAGAGAACTCTATTTCTTATTGCTAATCTGGCAACCTCTGCGTCATAAAATCGTGGAAGAGTTAAGTGGTAGACTGTAATAAATTAGATCCATTTTCTTTGCTATAGTATAATCTTATTTTGTATATTTTTAGGATCAGTCTGTATAACCTTTGGATGGCACCTTGTTGATGCAGAAAATTCGTTTAATAAACATGGCGTATGGCGCAGCTCTATCCCTATTCTTCCTCTTGCTATATATATATATATATATATATATATATATATATATATAATGAAGAAATGCCAATAAAACTTAATTATTTTATATCATTATATTCGACCAACGTCCTTAACATCTAACCACTTACACAATGTAATGTGTAGGGTTAATAAATAATGAATGATTGCAACTGCCGGGAATCGAACTCGGGACCCAGGAACAGGACGACAGTGCTCTACCACTGTACCATCAAGAAGGTTAAAAGTTTAGCACACACTCTTCGTACATATATCTTGTCGATATATAGGAACATGCACTGAGTGTTACACTAAACCCAACCTCACTATGATAGTCAAATGGAAGTACTGAAACACGTAGATATAGTATTATGAAGAAATGACAATAACACAACATTAATGTTGTGTTATTGGCCTCACAAGGCACCGTAGAAACTAAAATATATGCGCAAAACTCAAAACTTTAGTGTACGGTCGCGCTAATAAGTCATGTCCCAGCTGTCATTACGTTTGGCTTGCTCCGTGCTGTATTAATGTCTGTCAGATGTTGAATAGGGTGGGTAACTAGGAACAGGTATGTATATTTCAATCGATATGAAGAAATGAAGCATAGATATTGCTGCTACCAATTATTGATCAAAACATACTTGGTGCCGAGACATCACTTATTAGCGCGACTGTACATACCTGTTAAGAGGGTACTACTTGGTTTTTGGGTTATACGGTATATTTATTTATTTAATTATTTTTGAGTTTCCTCGTTAGACCTCCATCAAGCTTAGAAAAACACCCCTTATACCCCTTTTCAAGATAAATTTGTACATTTTTCTACAACCCGTCGTAATGTTGCATCGCTCTCACACCGCTACCGCTATTACAATAATCAGTGTTATTCAGAGATTTCTCAGTGTATACCTCCTCCCTTACAGAGAGTAGGTGGTACTCGCCTTTCAACACATTACCATCACTATTCTGTCCAACTCTCTAACTCAATAGTGAACCAATACAGTCTTTCTTCAACTCAACAAGTAAACTCTAGAACTTTTGACCCTCAGTCTGTGTTTTCCTCATCCTATGACTTAGACTGCTTCAAGCTCCGTGTATCCAGACATTTTGACTTGCGTACCTTGAATATAGCTTTCTATATTTTTTGTTTTCCTTTTTTGGGGGACACTTGTTACAAGCAGCTTTGCCTTTCGTCTCCTTCATACACACACACACACACACACATATACACACTATATATAATATATATATATATATATATATGTAGATACAGTATATAATAGATATATACAGTAGATAGATAGACAGAAAGACAGATGGAGGAAAAATACATAGGACCAACAAAGCTTTGACAAGTGAAGAAGACAAGGAAAAGATCAAATACTACAAGATTGAATGACTGTCAGAATGTGAAGCTAGACTGTATAAAGAACGCATGGAGGATCAAAGGAGCTAAGCTAGTGACCCAGAACACCCGTGGAAGCATGGATTCAATTTTATTCTATATACTCAGGCCCAATCCACACTTTTCCGATTTTTTATTTGTTTTCCCTCTTTTATTTTTATTTTTTATTTTTTTTTGGGGGGTGGCCGACTCAAGACAGAGCCAGAATAGGGACAACACAGCGGAAAGCACTGAACACACACGCACAAAATACAAATTCACACATAGCTAGGTCATCCAGGAGAAGACCCAGAGACCAGGGTCACGAAGGGGACCTCCTACACTTCCCCGGCCCATGGAAGGACCTGGAGAGAGAGGGAGGGAGGGTGATGATAACCCTTACAGTACCGGCGACGTCCTTTTTAGTATAGTGTGCCAACTATTAGACTATTTGACTCAGATTAGGAAGGACTTCTAGCAATAATAAGGCTTCAAACAATTTCAACCAACCCTTTTAGCTACCGCAGATCCTTCCCCAGCTGCATAATATCGTCTAAATATGGCTAGAATAAACGATAATACACGGTACTCAAAGGGTTAACATTATATTGAATGGCAGAAAGATGAAGACAAATTTGAGTATGATAACGATTTGCTAATGTGTGTAATAGGTGGATTAAGGGGGCACTACTCGCTTTTTCTGGACTCCTTTCTCCCTCTTGTTTAGCATATTAGTTTTGAGATTTTAAGACGTTCGTTCCGTTAGTTTGGCGATTTTGAGACCTTTCGCCTCATCTGTGTTGTCAATATTAAACCTTTCGTGCCCTTTAGGTGTCGATTTTTTTCCTGGCGAGCGATAGCGAGCCTCTAATTTTAGAAGGAACCGGGCCGAGAAAAAAAAATGTACAAATTTATCTTGAAAGGGGGTCTAGGGGGTGGGTGTTTTTCTAAGTTTGATGGAGTTCTAGCGAGGAAACTCAAGAATAAATAAATAAATAAATAAATAGCCCCAAAAACCAAGCACTACCCCCTTAACTACCACTGATCCTTCCTAATATCGTCTAAATATAGCTATAATATAATATAACACACGTCGCTGGTACTCAAAGGGTTAACCGGAAAACCACACATATGCCCGTACCCCAATACACGATCATACTCGAACACACACACACACACACACACAGTTAAATATTTAGGCACAAAACTGACAATAACAAAAATACACACAGAAACAACAACGTACTAAGTTAACTCACACACATACACACACAAGCAAACACCCACACACACACACCCACACAGGCTTCAATACACGCACACTCACACAGGGACGGGTAAAATCAATAACCTGGGGTCTTTTCAGAGTAAGGCGAACATAACAAGAATCAAATACGGTATAAATAATATGTTACTTACCCTCTGGTTGATCGGCTGTCTGTCTGTTTGTATGTATGTGTGTGTGTGTGTGTGTGTGTATGTATGTACAGTTTGTATATATGTATGTATGTATGTATATATGCATGTATGTATGTATGTGTGTGTGTGTGTGTATGTATGTACAGTTTGTATGTATGTATGTATATATGCATGTATGTACAGTATGTATGTGTGTGTGTATGTATCCCTGTATATGTATTCATATTCATAATTGTATTTATAGTTGTAGTTTGATCGGAATTGATATTTTGGCTCGTATTGTCCCGCTTCCTAGACATTATCATCAATGAATAGGTCTATTACCCATCTCCTTGCTCAGGGGAGATGGTAACTGCCGGCTATGTCTCAGAAAACCTTCATAAGCCTGAGCGAGATTTGAATTCTGGTCTGCTGGGTTGCAGGCAGGGACGGTACCACTGAGACAGCCGCGCGGTGTATGTATGTATGCATGTATGTATGTATGTAATTCACTTGCTTGTTCGTCAAGGGGAATCCACGCAATGCGAGCTAAGCTCATTATTATCACGCCTCCTTAACTTGTAATGTATTGCGTGAAATGCATGTTAAGTGTTTTTATGTATCGTTGGAATGGCTGTGGATGTGTGTGTAGTCTGTATTTTAGCCAATTGGCGACATTTGGAAACGAAGGCTTAGGGTTAATCTGTACGGTACAATTCTCACTACGGTACCAGTCTCACCCGAAGGCATAGGTTGACCAGTAGCTTAGGTTGACCAGTACGATACCCATCTCACCTTGTAACCGATCACCAACCCCAGATGGGACGTCACAACTTCGTCCACTTATACCAGGTTCCTATTTATACTTCTAGGTGAACAGAGGCTACACCGTTAGGAGACTTGCCCAAATGTTTCTTCCCCGCCCGGGTCTCGAACCCGGGACCTTCTGGTTGTGAGCCAGACGCGCTATCAGTTACGCCACGGGGAGGTGTGTGTGTGTTTACATTCATGTATGTAAATATTTATGCTTTAATGTATTGTGTACATATGTATCTTATCATCTGAATTAATCGAGCATCAGTCCTATTATTGCATGAAGAGTATGTATGCATGTATGATTGTAATGCACATATGTAAAATGCTAATGTGCGTACGAATGCATTAATACATATCCTACTTATATATATTTTTTTTTTTTTTTTTTTTTTCTATATTCCAACTTACTTCCTCTCGGGCATAGGCTGAGAGCCTTAACATTCACCGCTTTACAATGAACAGTGAAGCCCGTGAGGTCTTGTTCCAGTCTAGGGAGTGAGACATGTGAAGCACGTAGAGTACAACGAGCACCTGCCATCTTGCCTTCACATGAGGCACGGTGCTCACTCATGGCCCGAAACGACCCCATCTCTGAAGCCACCTTGTTCCCGTGCTTCACTGTCTCACCCCCTACACTCGGACTCTCACACTTACACACACACAACGTCACCTGTTGAGCAGATAACTCACCAGGCATTGCACCCCTATAGCATATTTTGAATATGGGAATATTCATACAGTGCTATTTAATCAGGGAACAATGAGGGTATTTTATTGACGTTTCGGTGGGCTTGTGGTAATGCACTGATACTAGGTACAGCACAAATTCCATCCCAATAATATCTTCCCATTGATACATCGGGATTTGAACCCGGGACCTTTGGATTACCAGGCCAGTGGCAAGACCACTCCACCACACCTCCCCTGTGCATATATACATACATGCATCTATCTATCTATCTAATGCCTGACGCTGTGATCCCCGAAGGGGTGGCCACGAACGGAACGCCCCCATGCACCTCTGTCCTCGGTCAGTCGACGCCCCTCCTCCCACCCATTACCGCCTTCATTCATATATTTCTTCACTCCATCCTTCCACCTCTCTCTCGGTCTACCTCTCCCTCTCTGTCCTTCCACCTCGCTCTCATACACTCTCTTAGTCATTCTGTCGCTTCCCATACGTTCCATATGGCTGAATCATCTCAAGGTCTTCCTATTCACACTCTCCAGCATAGCTACCTCCACACCACACCTCTCTCTTACTTCCTCATTCGTCTGTCTATCACTCCATGGAACTCCGCACGCACTTCTCAAGTAACTCATTTCCACCCCTCTCACTCTTGGTCTGAGTCTCTCCATCAACGTCCATGCTTCGCTTCCGTAAGTCAATGTCGGGATTACCAAACTGTCATGCTGCTTCAATCTCCGTGTATCCAAAAAAACTGGTTCTAATGGGCCTTGAATTTTGCTGTTTATCAGTCCTTCAATTGTTTTAGGGGCCCCTTGTTACAGGCAACTTTGTCTTTTGTCTCCTTCATATACATAGAAAAACAAATATTCAAGGTTAAAGATTACTTAATTGTAATATGCTCAAAGTACAATCTAAGAGAGAGAGAGAGAGTGATAGATCGTGTGTATTGAGCCAACAACCAGGTGGAATGAGACTCCTGGACCGCCTCAGTTGGTTGCCTACATTACCTGTATTAAGGGGAGGTGACAACAACCAGGTGGAATGAGACTCCTGGACTGCCTCAGTTGGTTGCCTACATTACCTGTATTAAGGCGGGTGACAACAACCAGGTGGAATGTGACTCCTGGACCGCCTCAGTTGGTTGCCTACATTACCTGTATTAAGGAGGGTGACAACAACCAGGTGGAATGTGACTCCTGGACCGCCTCAGTTGGTTGCCTACATTACCTGTATTAAGGGAGGTGACAACAACCAGGTGGAATGAGACTCCTGGACCGCCTCAGTTGGTTGCCTACATTACCTGTATTAAGGGAGGTGACAACAACCAGGTGGAATGAGACTCCTGGACCGCCTCAGTTGGTTGCCTACATTACCTGTATTAAGGAGGGTGACAACAACCAGGTGGAATGAGACTCCTGGACCGCCTCAGTTGGTTGCCTACATTACCTGTATTAAGGGGGGTGGCCTGTTTTTGTTCTGTCCTTTTCTATCTTTGTCTGGCTTGTATCCAATTGGCCCCATTCAGCCTACTGTTTTAAGACGTTTATCCCCATCCAGGTGTCAATTTTTTCACTGGTGAGCGGTAGCGAGCCAGCATATTTTTTATTTTTGTTTGACAGCAGGCTAAATTTGTACATTTTTCGATAGAAAAATTTCTCCGGCGAAGCCGGATTTCTTCATATAATGCTGGCTCGCTATCGCTCGCCAGGAAGAAATCGACACCTAGATGGGGATAAACGTCTTAAAATAGTTGGCTGAATGGGGCCGAATGGATACAAGCCAGAGAAAGAGAGAAAAGGAGAAAAATAAAAAAAAACAGGCACACCCCTTAACCACAGAGAGGTAGGCGACAGAGAGACACAAAGAGACACAGAAACACAGACATAAGCAAAATCTCGCAAATATATATATATATATACTGTATATACAGTATATACAGTATAGTGTTGAGCGGTACTAGAAAAGAATGGATAAAAAACACCATCTTATAAAGTGCTCTTCCTCAGATGGTGTTTTTTATCCATATATATATATATATATATATATATATATATATATATATATATATATATATATATAGATCAGTTAGACGTATGCAGAGAGAGAGAACAGAAATAATCTCTCTTGGATTGCCTCAGTTGGATGCATGTCATTTGCATTAACCTCAGATTGTGTTATAATAAAACCAATCGCACAGACTACAAGGATCCCTGACAATACAATAACACTAGGAAGCTTTGCTACAAGGATCCCTGACAATACAATAACACTAGGAAGCTTTGCTACAAGGATCCCTGACAATACAATACCACTAGGAAGCTTTACTACAAGGATCCCTGACAATACAATAACACTAGCAAGCTTTACTACAAGGATCCCTGACAATACAATACCACTAGGAAGCTTTACTACAAGGATCCCTGACAATACAATACCACTAGGAAGCTTTACTACAAGGATCCCTGACAATACAATAAAACTAGGAAGCTTTACTACAAGGATCCCTGACAATACAATACCACTAGGAAGCTTTACTACAAGGATCCCTGACAATACAATACCACTAGGAAGCTTTACTACAAGGATCCCTGACAATACAATACCACTAGGAAGCTTTACTACAAGGATCCCTGACAATACAATAACACTAGGAAGCTTTACTACAAGGATCCCTGACAATACAATACCACTAGGAAGCTTTACTACAAGGATCCCTGACAATACAATAACACTAGGAAGCTTTACTACAAGGATCCCTGACAATACAATAACACTAGGAAGCTTTACTACAAGGATCCCTGACAATACAATACCACTAGGAAGCTTTACTACAAGGATCCCTGACAATACAATAACACTAGGAAGCTTTACTACAAGGATCCCTGACAATACAATAACACTAGGAAGCTTTACTACAAGGATCCCTGACAATACAATACCACTAGGAAGCTTTACTACAAGGATCCCTGACAATACAATACACTAGGAAGCTTTACTACAAGGATCCCTGACAATACAATAACACTAGGAAGCTTTACTACAAGGATCCCTGACAATACAATAACACTAGGAAGCTTTACTACAAGGATCCCTGACAATACAATAACACTAGGAAGCTTTACTACAAGGATCCCTGACAATACAATACCACTAGGAAGCTTTACTACAAGGATCCCTGACAATACAATAACACTAGGAAGCTTTACTACAAGGATCCCTGACAATACAATAACACTAGGAAGCTTTACTACAAGGATCCCTGACAATACAATACCACTAGGAAGCTTTACTACAAGGATCCCTGACAATACAATAACACTAGGAAGCTTTACTACAAGGATCCCTGACAATACAATACCACTAGGAAGCTTTACTACAAGGATCCCTGACAATACAATAACACTAGGAAGCTTTACTCACAGAAATCCATATCATTATGACTGTATTTCCTATTATTTCATGAATCACTACTCCTCAATATGATTATTAATCATATTATATTAAAGCGGTAGAATAAACTAATACAAACATTAATATAGCCGTAACAAAATCTATCTATCTATTACCTGACGCCATGATTCCCGAAGGGGTGGCCTCAAATAAAGCGTCCCCATGCACCTCTGTTCCCAGTCAGTCGACGCCCCTCCTCCCAACCAGCACAGCCTTCATCCATATACTTCTTCACTCTATCCTTCCACCTCGCTGTCGAACACCCTCTTAGTCATTCTCTCGCTTTCCATACGTTCCATATGGCCGAACTATCTCAAGGTGTTCCTTTTCCCATTTTCCAGCACATCTACCTCCGCACCAC
>CM064510.1:1504418-1661118 GCA_032716605.1 Paralithodes platypus
ATTGTTATCATTGGATTGTGTTTGTTAAGGGAGCTCACCTCATTTGTTTTCTCTTTCTGTCCCTCTCTCTTTGGCTTGTATCCATTCGGCCCCATTCAGCCTACTGTTTTAAGACGTTTACTCCCATCCAGGTGTCAATATTTTCCTGGCGAGCGGTAGCGAGCCAGCATATATATATTTGTGTTTTGACAGCAAGCTAAATGTGTACATTTTTTGATAGAAAAATTTAAACCGGATTTCCCCATACAATGCTGGCTCGGGAAGAAATCGACACCTGGATGGGGATAAACGTCTTAAAACAGTTGGCAGAATGGGGCCGAATGGATACAAGCCAGGAAAAAAGAAAAAAGGAGAGAAAGATAAATAAAACCGGTGACCCCCCTAATATCGTATGAGGCTCTAGATCTGTGTTCTTTTAAATGTACGGTACTGTGTAGATGTATTAAGGGGTAGTACTCGCTTTTTCGGGACCCCCTTCTCCCTCATGTTTAGCATATATTGAGATTTTAAGACGTTCAGCCCTTTAGTTTGGCGAATTTAACACCTTTTGCCCCATTTGGTTGTCAATTTTAAGACCTGTCATGCAATTTAGGTGTCGATTTTCCCCTGGCGAGCGATAGCGAGCGTGTAATTTTAAAGGAACCTGCCTTCGGCCGGGACATTTTTCTACCGAAAAATGTACACATTTATCTTAGGGGGTAATTATTTCTAAGCTTGATGGAGGTCTAGCGGGGAAACTAAAAAATAAATGAATACATGAATTAATAGCCCAAAAAACCGGCCAACTCAAGAGACTATGGGTCGTGTTTGTATAGCAAGTAAACCAATGATCCTAGAACTTTGAAGACACTATGCAATAACCACACTGCAACCGTGCATTAATGATTAGCTAACAATAACCACACTGCAACCGTGCATTAATGATTAGCTAACAATAACCACACTGCAACCGTGCATTAATGATTAGCTAACAATAACCACACTGCAACCGTGCATTAATGATTAGCTAACAATAACCACACTGCAACCGTGCATTAATGATCAGCTAACAATAACCACACTGCAACCGTGCATTAATGATTAGCTAACAATAACCACACTGCAACCGTGCATTAATGATTAGCTAACAATAACCACACTGCAACCATGCATTAATGATTAGCTAACAATAACCACACTGCAACCGTGCATTAATGATTAGCTAACAATAACCACACTGCAACCGCACATTAATGATTAGCTAACAATAACCACACTGCAACCGTACACACATTAATGATTAGCTAACAATAACCACACTGTAACCGTACATTAATGATTAGCTAACAATAACCACACTGCAACCGTGCATTAATGATTAGCTAACAATAACCACACTGCAACCGTGCATTAATGATTAGCTAACAATAACCACACTGCAACCGTGCATTAATGATTAGCTAACAATAACCACACTGCAACTGTACACACATTAATGATTAGCTAACAATAACCACACTGCAACCGTGCATTAATGATTAGCTAACAATAACCACACTGCAACCGTACATTAATGATTAGCTAACAATAACCACACTGCAACCGTGCATTAATGATTAGCTAACAATAACCACACTGCAACCGTGCATTAATGATTAGCTAACAATAACCACACTGCAACCGTGCATTAATGATTAGCTAACAATAACCACACTGCAACCGTGCATTAATGATTAGCTAACAATAACCACACTGCAACCGTGCACACATTAATGATTAGCTAACAATTACCACACTGCAACCGTGCATTAATGATTAGCTAACAATAACCACACTGCAACCGTACATTAATGATTAGCTGACAATAACCACACTGCAACCGTGCATTAATGATTAGCTAACAATAACCACACTGCAACCGTGCATTAATGATTAGCTAACAATAACCACACTGCAACCGTACATTAATGATTAGCTAACAATAACCACACTGCAACCGTGCATTAATGATTAGCTAACAATAACCACACTGCAACCGTACACACATTAATGACTAGCTAACAAGGGAAGGTGTTCACTCTCTCGTACTCACAAGGAAACTGACAAATTAACGGGGTAGTGCTTGGTTTTTAGTCCCTCACTCACATAGAAAAATAAACTCAATGTCACAGGAATAATTTTAACGGGCAGATTATGCTGGCTGCCATATTAAAAACTCCACAACAAATAAAAATCATGGGTAACAATTATCAGATTATATACACTAATTGGCTTTAAGATATTTTTCATTTGGATTGTGTAACTACGTGGAAATGCGAAGTTATAACACCTTTCCTGGAAATAGTTGTAAAATTACTCTTGCATCTTTCTCTCCTGGTAAAAATGATAAATGAAATATAATACATGTGTTATGTGAAGTGATTCCAAAACCCTGAGGTGAAATACAGTAGAACAAATACAGTAGAACAAATACAGTAGAACAAATACAGTAGAACAAATACAGTAGAACAAATACAGTAGAACAAATACAGTAGATCAAATACAGTAGAACAAATACACTAGATCAAATACAGTGAACAAATACAGTAGATCAAATACAGTAGATCAAATACAGTAAATCAAATACGGTAGAACAAATACAGTAGAACAAATACAGTAGATCAAATACAGTAGATCAAATACAGTAGAACAAATACAGTAGATCAAATACAGTGAACAAATACAGTAGAACAAATACAGTGGAACAAATACAGTGGAACAAATACAGTGGAACAAATACAGTAGAACAAATACAGTAGATCAAATACAGTAGATCAAATACAGTAGAACAAATACAGTAGAACAAATACAGTAGAACAAATACAGTGGAACAAATACAGTGGAACAAATACAGTGGAACAAATACAGTAGAACAAATACAGTAGAACAAATACAGTAGAACAAATACAGTAGAACAAATACAGTAGAACAAATACAGTAGAACAAATACAGTAGAACAAATACAGTAGAACAAATACAGTAGATCAAATACAGTAGAACAAATACAGTAGAACAAATACAGTAGAACAAATACAGTAGAACAAATACAGTAGAACAAATACAGTAGAACAAATACAGTAGATCAAATACAGTAGAACAAATACAGTAGAACAAATACAGTAGAACAAATACAGTAGAACAAATACAGTAGAACAAATACAGTGGAACAAATACAGTAGAACAAATACAGTAGAACAAATACAGTGGAACAAATACAGTAGAACAAATACAGTAGAAATACAGTAGAACAAATACAGTAGAACAAATACAGTAGAACAAATACAGTAGAACAAATACAGTAGATCAAATACAGTAGATCAAATACAGTAGAACAAATACAGTAGAACAAATACAGTAGATCAAATACAGTAGAACAAATACAGTAGAACAAATACAGTAGAACAAATACAGTAGAACAAATACAGTAGATCAAATACAGTGGAACAAATACAGTAGAACAAATACAGTAGATCAAATACAGTAGAACAAATACAGTAGATCAAATACAGTGGAACAAATACAGTAGAACAAATACAGTAGAACAAATAGTCCAACCTGTCTTGGTGTCTTTTTCTTCTGTTTTCACTTGGAAGGACCATATTACCAGTCTTGCTAAGGCAGCCTCCCGGAAGCTGGGTGTGGTCAACCGCCTCAAGGGCTTCTTTACCCCTGCACCGCTTCTTGCTCTGTACAGGGGAACGGAGCATCCTTGTATTGAGTATTGAGGCCTTTCGTATCACTAACTCTCGTCCACTCACCAACTCTCTGCATTCTCTCTCTCTCTCTCCGCCGCAATGTTGCATCTCTCTCGCTATTCTATCGCTATCTATGACTTAAATTGCTTCAAACTTCGTGTGTCCAGGCATTTTGGCTCGAACGTCCCTTGATTTTGGCCCTGTCACTCTCTCAACTCGGAGGGAGGCACTCGCTACAGGCAGTTCTGCGTTTTGCCTCACTCACTCACAAATAAAAAGAAAAAAAAAACATGCTAATAAGTATTTAACTATGCTAAGGCCAATGTCACACGAGCGATTTTTCCGTCAATTTGTACGAGCAATTGTAGTCTGGCAGGCTTAAAATGTCAGTTATATCATAATAGTATTATATCATCCACCTAACATAATCAACCTTCAGTCTAGTTTCTGACCCCCAGGTGAAAAAACATCAAAATATCACGAGAACAATCTTACTTACCGAAAATTGCCGGAAAAAGCGCTCGTGTGACACCGCCTTAAGCACATAATGCAAATGATATCCTAAAATAAATCACATACTGTATACACGTACACATGTAACACATGGGGACAATGAGTTATGCACTACTTATACTCTACACACACACACACACACACACACTCGGCCATTAGCTCAGGAAAACACTCACACACACACATACACGCACAAGCGCACACACATACACGTTCTCCTCCCTCAAAATCACACACTCGCAAAGACACACAGAAACACACGTACACATACACACAAACATACACACCTCACCCCCATCAGACACACACACACACACACCCTCTTTTCTGATGAAGTGGTAAAAAGTGGTAAAACATATAACACCGCTGATTAGACACGCATATATAAACTCTTAAGGGAGCCCACCTCACTTTGTTTTCTCTTTTTTCCCTCTCTCTTTGGCTTGTATCCATTCGGCCCCATTCAGCCTACTGTTTTAAGACGTTTACCCCCATCCAGGTGTTAATATTTTCCTGGCGAGCGGTAGCGAGCCAACATATATATATATTTTTGTTATGACAGCAAGCTAAATTTGTACATTTTTCAATAGAAAAATGTCTCTGGCGAAGCCGGATTTCTCCATACAATGTTGGTTCGCTATAGCTCACCAGGAAGAAATCAACCCCTGGATGGGGATAAACGTCTTAAAACAGTTGGCTGAATGGGGCTGAATGGATACAAGCCAGGAAAGAGAGAAAGAGACAAAGATAAAACAAAAAGCCGGTGACCCCCCTTAAATATGTTCAAGTATAAACAATCTAACAATAACCTCCATCAAACACTTTTACTAATTACCATCTGCTTTACGAAAATTGCTCCGCTAAATCAGTACCGGTACACGAAAGAAAACGAGCGAAGCGAAAATAAGAGCCATAACTTAAAGACAATTATCAAAGTTAATTCCTGGCACTCTGTCTCGCTGACCCTCTTCCGTTCTTCTTCCCCCACACACACACACACACGCTCGTATCCCCTAGCCCCCCTTCGTCCCCCATCCCCCCACACACGCGTATTCCCATGTCCCTTTCGTACCCCACACGCCCCCCATTCCCCCACACAGCGTATTCCCATGTCCCCTTCGTACCCCACACGCCCCCCATCCCCCCACACACGCGTATTGCCATGTCCCCTTCGTACCCCACACGCCCCCATCCCCTCACACAGCGTATTCCCATGTCCCCTTCGTACCCCACACGCCCCCAATCCCCCCACACACACATACCCCGGTATCAGGACATCTCAACACCATGCCATCTCATCACACAAACAAGATGAGTCACCTCAACACCATGCCATCTCATGACCAGACCTTTTCTTCACCAGTCGGTTTCATCACCATACCAGCTCAATACCAAGCCAATTCAATACCAAGGCATCTCAATATCACACGTTGCCGCTCCCTCTCTCATCTATGCAGTACAGATAGGGATAACAATTGCTCTCTACCCACTACAGGGAAAAGTATTCGTTTATTTTGACACACATATTACACATATAATACACATAATACACATATTACACGTCATATACAGTATATACTTAGGTGTGGTGGAGTGGTCATACCACTGGATTGGTAATCCAATGGACCCGGGTTCAAATCCCGATATGTCAATGGGAAGATATTATTGGGATTGAATTTGTGCTGTACCTAGTATCAGGGCATTACCACAAAGCCCACCGAAATGCCAAAAAAATACCCTCATTGTTCCCTGATTAAATAACACTGTATGAATATTCCCATATTCAAAATATGTTACAGGGGGACAATGCCTAGTGAGTTCACTGCTCAATAGGTGGCGTTCTGAGAGTGAGGGTCTGAGTCTGGAGGGTGAGACGGTGAAGCACTTGGGCGAAGCAACCGGCCGCTTCAGAGATGGAGCTGCTTCGAGCCATGATGGATGCTTCGTATGTCTCACTCCCCAGACTGGAACAAGACCTCACAGGCTTCACCGTGTTGAGCGGTGGAATGTACAGGCTCTCAGCCTATGCCCGAGAGGGAGTAGTTGGAATATAGAAAAAAGAAAAAAGAAAAAAAAAACTATAAATGATATATATATATATACTGTATATACTGTGTATATATATACAGTATTGCAGTACCAGTAATGTGTGTTTTATATTTCAAATATATTTAGACGGCTTTGTACTGCTTAGGAAGGGTCATGTTAGCTAAGGTTCATTGAGATGGTTTGTAACACTATAACTGATAGACGTCCTTCATAATTTGAATAAGATCGCATAATAGTTAATAAAATAAAATAATGCAACCGAACTATTTCATTCGGTACCGTACATTAAATAATTTAAGATATGATAGGGGTTTACGGTTTATTCGCCTACAAGTCTTTTCGCCCACACTAGGTATTTGTTCGCCCAAACAATTAAGTTCGTTCGCCCACACCTTGAAGTCTTGTTGCCCACACTTTGAAATTTGTTAGCCTCCCACACTCTAAAATGGCTTCTAAAGGATGCACATTTTGTGTATTATGTTGACGCCAAAATGTTGTCCATTCATAATAAAATAATGCTATGAATAATTTGTGTTATCTCATTTCCGGACTTAACTTAGCTTAAATATCTTCAGATTAATTGGTTAACTTTTCATCATATTCAAATTACTAACTCTGTGTAATGTTGAAGCTAAGCATTTTGTTTTAATCCACATTATCTGACTCATTCAGTATACTGTACTATATAAGACTTCCATATGAGAAAGAGAGAGAGAATCAGAATCAGAATCAGAATATTTATTTTTCCATTTTACAATGGTTCTTCACATAAAACATTAAACAAATATTAAAATACATACATTATAATTATATACATATTTACAATAAGAAACATCTCTAGTATGTTACTATGGACAGTCTTCAAAATCTATAAACAAAAATGACAGTTACAGTATTATTAAATTTTTTGTTTATAGATCCATTTCATGTTTCAGAATATAATCTTTTAATATATGCTTAAACGTGTTTAGGTTATTTGTGTCCTTTACTGATCTCGGCAACAGAGCGAGAGAGAGAGAGAGAGAGAGAGAGAGAGAGAGAGAGAGAGAGAGAGAGAGAGAGAGAGAGAGAGAGTATACTGTATATTATATAGCTCATATTCAAGGAGCAAATCATAACATACAGTATATATAACAATACTAATGAAGCATTATACACCTAGGAATGTCCTGTGTTTTAGTGTGCGAGGAGACTAATGACGTGACCGATTAGAAGGATTAGAGTAGGAGGAGAAGGTATAATAATTATGTAGGATTAACTCGGTCACCTTTCCCCGGCCACTTTTCTGGGCAACTATGTTCTGGAATATCTAATGTTAATTTTGGAAGCTTCTAAATATATGTTATTATTAGAACGTAGATCATGGTCATTATATCATTCAAACTCAGTATAGTTGTCAATGATATACATAATAGCGCCTCATAGTGCTGCCACAAACATAACTGTCGATCGAAAATTTCCGGAAATAGCCTGTACCTGTGCACGGATTCCTGTATACAATTTATGTCAACTACTCTAACCTCAAAAGTCCTACATAATTATTATCAATCGTAATTTATTGAAATACTAACAAGAACATTGCTTATTCTCTTTTTTGGATTTGAATGTTCAGTAATCTTTTAATTTGTGCCTTTTAGATATCACGGTCCTTTTCGTTATGTGTTGACCAGTTGACAAGGAAAGTTTATGAAATGTTTCACTCTTCTATCAGTATTACAACAATCAGTGTTCTTCAAAGCACTCTCAGTGCATACCCCCTCTCCTGCGGTGAGTGTGAGGCACCCGCCGTTCAACACAGTCCCACTTCTATTCTGTCCAGCTCTCCAACCCAAGAATTAGCACATTTTCTCGGCCTTTCTTCTGCTCAACAAACTCTCTCCCTTAATTAATATTTCCTTCATACTATGACTTAAACTGCTTTATATTCCGTGTGTCCAGGCATTATGACCCCAACGACCATTGAATTTGGCTCTCTGTCACTCTTTTGGCTGTGGGGGAGACACTTGTTACAGGCAGCCTACCGTTTGTCTCCTCCATACACACATAAGCCAAATTACTTATTGAAACGTTTCCCTGTCTTTCAAGTTGTATTAATCTGTAGTATGAGAGAAACAAATCG
This sequence comes from Paralithodes platypus, assembly GCA_032716605.1. Lineage (NCBI taxonomy): Eukaryota > Metazoa > Arthropoda > Malacostraca > Decapoda > Lithodidae > Paralithodes > Paralithodes platypus. Next base: position 1,512,813 of record CM064510.1, read on the forward strand.
TGATAGGTTGTCCTGTCATATGATTATTTCATATGAATTGTTGTATATCATTCATTTCGTGTTGCTAATAGCGGTATACTGTATGTGTTGTAGATGTATACTTTCCAACCCATTTTGTTGTTATTTACAGTCAACTTCAAATCGCTTAATAGTCAGATAAGTTTGAAGTTCGAGTTAGATGCCTTGTATAAGAATGTGTACATTACAGTTGTAACTTGTAAGGAAACAAGGCAATCTAGGAAATGTCTTTGATTATGAACAGGCTCTTAAAGTAGTGTATTGTAGTTAATAACAATACAAAAATAGGAGGTTAAGAGTTTAACGTGGACATACCGGTATGTAATACATTGAAATTCGATAGTCAACATTATATGAAGTGCATTTTTGTGTTGTTGTTGTTTTTTGTTGTTGCTAGCATCATATACATCGATCTGGGTGTCCATTATCTCTCGATACCTTCACCTGGCCTAATCGACGAGTCGAGTAATTTAGCCAAGTGAGATGAGTTCTAATATCTACTTAGTTCTACTGATGACTGAATTATACAGTATATGATGGATTGTAATTCCCCTGAAACAGAACAAAAAAGAATAAACAACATTATATAGATATACTTGTCATGAAGGAGCTTATAAAGGGTTTTGCTTGCATTCATCAAAATAAGTAAATTTGGAGGTGAATGATAGCATACTTAAGGAAATAACTGACACATGGATACTATATGCTATATGCAATATAGCAAATGACTATATGCAAATGACTCCAAAAATAATCCTAAAGCTTTTTACCAACTATATAAATCCAAGGATAGACATGTAATTGGTCCCATTAAAACTTCGATAGGAGAAATTACATAAAATTACTTAGAAATGTGCAGAACATTAAATAATCAATTTCTTTCCGTTACCACTAATGAACATTTGGCACAGTTTCCACAAATCCGTAAGGTATATAGCGATAGTATAGAAAATAGGTTAAGTACGGTTACTATAAGTAGAAATGATGTGCTTAAGGAAATTGACAGACTGAAACCTCAGAAATCGCCTGGTCCGGATGAGGTATAAATATAATTATGCTAGAGTATTAAAAGAATGCAGAGATGAGTTAAGTTACCCATTAACATTTCTATTTAACAAGTCATTAGAAACCGGTTTAGTTCCAGAAGCTTGGAAGATTGCAAATGTAGTTTCGATCTTCAAAAAGGTGATATTATATCAATAGCATCCAATTACCGTCCCATTAGTCTCACATAATAATCTATCTATCTATCTACACTATATGCTCAGGCCCAATCCCCACTTTTCCTATTTTAATTTTTAATTTTCTATTTAATTATATTTTATTTTTATTTTTATTTTTCTTGGGGGTGGCCGCCTCAAGACATAGAACAGGGAAAACACAAAACACAACATAAAACAACGAACAAACACAGACAAAACACAAATTCACACACCATAATAACAAGAGTAAACGGAAAGGTAATCTGGACAAAAAGTCTAAGCTTGGTATTTCCATAAGTGTCTTCGTCAAGGGGAGATTTTATTTATTTATTATTATTGTGTGTGTTATTGTTTTGGGTACACAAATGGGCCGGCCGCCCACCTAAATTGAAGGCTGGCTATCGCTCGCCAGGAACAACATCAATATATAAATGTCACTAAAGGTCTTAAAATCATCAACAAAATTTGGGCGAATGTCTTAAAATCTCAAATGGGACTAATTATGAGGGAGAAGAGGGTCCAGAACACTCCCCCCTCCCCCCCCTCCCCTTTCATCTTAACCGCTTCAGTACGATGGCGTAGTTTCAATCATATTCTGGTTACCATTGGACGATTTTCTTTAGCTTATAATCTACCTCTTGGACTCAAAGGGGTAAATGCAAACTTAATAAACCCTCTGAGTAGCACAGGTCCTTCGTAAACTGCATAACACGTCTTAAAAACGAATATATAACATGGGCATCATCGTGCTAAAGGGGTTAATTTTGTAGGTAGTCAATCAAGCACACTACAGTATAAGAGTATGTATGTTCTTACCAATTATCTTAGTTTACCCATCAACGTACAAGTGTATTTCGTTTTCTCTTACGTTTTCCCCGACCCATTTTCCCAACCATCACTGCGTTTCGTTATCAATCGGTCAAGCTTTGGTCATATGGGTCATCATGCGGAGTATTTCAAGCTCGTAAATGAAGGATTGTGAAAAGTGACTAGTGTAGATGGAAACGAAAGCGCGCATCTGGCTAGGATGCAGGTGCCGAGTTATATATTTAAGTCTTATTATTCCGCAATACATTTAATACAACAAATATATAAAGAAGGCACATTTAAATTTGGTGAAAGGTTCCTATGTTTGTGTAATGGGTTCTTTACTGGTTAAAGAGCTCTATCCCATGGCCTTTAATTTTGCGCGTTTAAAGGATGAGAGAGTAACATAAGCTTGGTAGTTGTGGTGTGCATGCCCAGCTGAACTGGGGTGCCAACATTCTCGTAATTCACTCCTATAATACCTAGGCATAATTTGTATATATACGATATCACAGACACGTTTAAGATGCAAAATATATATTATATTAGTGAACTCTTCTGTAATATTGTTGTTTAATTAGATAATTTACAGTCCTGGTACGGAGTTGGTCATTGGATGGTATATAGTACTGTAATGTTGGTATCCCTCACTCCCTCTCCTCTCCCGCCACCTTCACACAGCTCACTCGGCCACCCACACCGTCCATCTTCGCCGGCCTCTGCATGGATACTGTATTGTTCTCGTGTTTTCTCGCGGTTTTGTGCGGATAATGTGTTATTATTGTGTGTTACTCGCGGTATTGTGTGCGTGCTTGCTTAATTATGAAGACTGGGAAGGATTGGAGATGTCCGAAATCGTTAGAAGAGTGTTAATGGAGTCGTGATATCTACATCGCCAGTGGGGGAGAGATTGAGGGAGACTACGTGACAATGGACTCAACCCTACTTTGCTTTCCGTATACCCCTAGGTAAGTTCGTGAAGGCATCGTTATGTGTGTTTTATTTGTGGCGTATAAATAATTGTTAATGGTTTATTATTACGCCATCGTGGGCGTCATTTCGATCTTGCTTGGTGGTGAAGTGTAGGGTTTTAACATTTTCTTGCCGCTCCTCCCCTCCCTCACACTTTCCCTCTTCCTGGCTCTCCCTCCTCCCTTTCTTTCTCTCCTCTCCCCTTCCCTACTTCCCCTCCTGTCCTCCCTTCTATCTCACCTCTCTCCCACACCCTCTTCCTTTCTCTACTCCGCCCCCCTCCCACCCTTTCCGTCCCCTCTGCTTCTCCTCCTCCCTGCATGCCTCTCCTCCCCCCTTACTGCCTCTCCTTCCCCCTTCCTTCCTTCCTCTCCTTCCCCCTTCCTTCCTTCCTCTCCTTCCCCCTTCCTCTCCCTTCCTTCAACCTTCCTTCCTTCCTCTCCTTGCCCCTTCCTTCCTCCCTTCCCCCTTCCTTCCTTCCTCTCCTTCCCCCTTCCTTCCTTCCTCTCCTTCCCCCTTCCTTCCTTCCCCCTTCCTCCCTTCCCCCTTCCTTTCTTCCTCTCCTTCAACCTTCCTTCCTTCCCCTTCCTTCCTTCCTTCCTCCCTTCCCCCTCCCTTCCCCCTTCCCTCTTCCCCCTTCCTTCCTCTCCTTCCCCTTCCTTCCTTCCTTCCTCTCCTTCCCCCTTCCTTCCTTCCTCTCCTTCCCCCTTCCTTCCTTCCTTCTCCTTCCCCCTTCCTTCCTTCCTCTCCTTCCCCATTCCGTCCTTCCTTCCTCTCCTTCCCCCTTCCGTCCTTCCTCTCCTTCCCCATTCCGTCCTTCCTTCCTCTCCTTCCCCCTTCCTTCCTTCCTTTCCTTCCCCCTTCCTTCCTTCCTCTCCTTCCCCCTTCCTTCCTTCCTCTCCTTCCCCCTTCCTTCCTTCCTTCCTTCCTCTCCTTCCTTCCTTCCTTCCTTCCTCCCCTTCCTTCCTCTCCTTCCCCCTTCCTTCCTTCCTTCCTCTCCTTCCCCATTCCTTCCTTCCTTCCTCTCCTTCCCCCATCCGTCCTTCCTCTCCTTCCCCTTCCGTCCTTCCTTCCTCTCCTTCCCCCTTCCTTCCTTCCTCTCCTTCACCCTTCCTTCCTTCCTCTCCTTCCCCCTTCCTTCCTTCCTTCCTTCCCCCTTCTTCCTTCCCCATTCCTTCCTTCCTCTCTTTCCTCCTTCCTTCCTTCCTCTCCTTCCCCCGTCCTTCCTTCCTCTCCTTCCCCCGTCCTTCCTTCCTCTCCTTCCCCCGTCCTTCCTTCCTCTCCTTCCCCCTTCCTCTCCTTCCCCCTTCCTTCCTTCCTCCTTCCTTCCTTTCTCTCCTTCCCCCTCCCTCCCCCCCTCTCCTCCCTCCCTTCCTTCCTTCCTCTCCTTCCTTCCTCTCCCCCTCCCTCCCTTCCTTCCTCTCCCCCTCCCTCCCTTCCTTCCTTCCTCCTCTCCCAACATCTAACCTTTCCTCCCCTTCTCACTTCTACACCTCCTTTCTAACCTACACTGTGGCTTTTCCCCTCACCTCCCTTCCCCATATCTCTACTCCTCTCTCATCACCATCCCTCCTTTCCCACCACTCTTCCCTTCTCTCACCATTCGTCCTCCTCTCTCATCACCCCTCCTCTTCTCCCACCATCCCTCCTCCTCCCCCACCACCATTCCCCCTTGCCTAGACAAATATCTTGCATCAGACCCGCGACTGACTGCGTTTGTAATTTAATAACTTTATTTCCCCCCCCCCCCATCAGATTCATCAAGGATTATTGGTATATATATTACTAAGACGTTACTATATTTTTCCCAGATATACGAAAGATCACTTATAACTGTGTTATGTTACTAACCCATCTGTCCCCTACTAACTTCCTAATCCTGCCACAGACATTAGTTCCAGGGCAGTAGTTCCCTTTCCAATTTTCGGTAAAATTCTAGTTTCACGTACACAGCGACAAAAGGGAGGCGCCGTTGTAAAGGCATAGCTTCCCGACCAACTATGAAGATCAGGGAAATTGCTGGGTAAAAGACGTAATATAATGATAATAAACTACATTAACGACATTAGCCTAACCTAACAACCTTACCTAACCTAACCTAGTATTATGTAATAGCTATGGTGCCGCATATGGGGAGTAAATATATATATTTTTTACAGTAGGTATAATTCCTTATAATGCATTTCCGCCGCTTTGGACATATATAGGAATTAAGTATGGTATATGACAACTCTAAAGTAGCCATAGAAATTTATGAGTATGCTGTGAAAGCGAAACTAGAATTAAACCCAATTTTCCCTTAACCACTCTAAACCACTGTTTGGACACTTGATTCTCAGTGTTTTGGAGGACAAGCAGCCTAAAGGGGTCACTAGACCCATTGTTGCTTGATTTCCTTTGTACATCAATCATAGGAAAGCTACTAGAGTCAATTATTGCTAGGAAAATTAAAAACCACTTAGAAACATTTAATTTAATAAATTCTTCTCGTCATGGATTCACTCAGGGACGTTCTTGCCTTACTAATTTGCTTAGTTTTTTCTCAGAGGTGTATGAAGCGGTAGATAATGACAAGTCATATGGTATAATATATTTAGATTTCAGTAAAGCTTTCGACAGAGTCCTTCATGAGAGATTGATGAGAAAAGTTGAGGCGCATGGAATAGGTGGGTGTTGTTGGGATGGATTAGGTCATGGCTAGTTGGTAGGAAGCAGAGAGTCAGCATAAATGGTACTAAATCAGAGTGGGGATCAGTCAAGAGTGGTGTCCCCCAGGGATCTGTATTGGGTCTTCTGTTGTTTATTATATACATAAATGACCTTGATTTAGGTATAACTAGTAGGATAAGTAAATTTGCAGACGATACCAAAATAGGGAGAGCAATAGATTCAGATAGCGACATAGAGTGTACCTTACACGAATGGTCAGTAAATTGGCAGATGAATTTTAACATTGACAAATGCAAGGTATTAAAGATAGGGAAGACGAATGCTAATGCAAAATATAAACTATAGCTAATACGGAATTAAAAAACTCAGACTGCGAGAAAGATTTGGGTGTGTTTGTTAGCAACGATTTGAAGCCTAGAAAACAGTGTATAAGCGTTCGTAACAAGGCAAACAGGATTCTAGGGTTCATCTCAAGGAGTGTGAGTAACGAAACTGCCGATGTTATCTTGAAACTTTACTTGTCATTAGTGAGACCTCATATGGATTATGCTGTCCAATGTTGGTGTCCTTATTGCAGAATGGACATAGATTCGTTGGAGAGAGTACAGCGAAGAATGACAAAAATGATTCATAATATTAGAAATCTACCATATATGAAGAAAGGTTGAACAAATTAGGCTTACATTAGTTAGAAAGACGCAGAGTTAGAGGGGATATGATAGAAGTGTTCAAGTGGATTAGTGGGATAAATAAAGGAGACATGAAAAATGTACTGAAGCTCAGTGATAGCGAAAGAACTCGAACAAATGGTTTAAAATTAGATAAATTTTGTTTCAGAAAAGATATAGGCAAATATTGGTTTGGTAACAGAATTGTAGATGGGTGGAATAGGCTACCAAGTGATAAAGTGGGATCAAGAATGATAGGGAGCTTTAAGATAAAATTAGATAGGCATATGGACGATATGGGTTGGGTGTGAGGGGGATCTGCCGGGTGTACGCCAATCGGCGCTCAGCAGACCCCCGTAATCATGTGTTAATCTCTGACCGTTTTGGTGGGGTTAGTACTCAAGGTATTAGTGAGTTGGGCCTATAATTGGGCCTTGTAATTGGGGTTGGGTGTGACAGGGATCTGCCTTGTGTGGGCCGATCGGCTTTTTGGAGACTCCCATTTTCTTATGTTCTTGTGTTATATTGTGTATTGAAATTGAGTAGGCTAATGCTAATCATATTATAGAACGTTTTGCTTAATACATATAAAAATAGATGCTTGCAATCACAAGTTAAACACATTGTGCAATTTTTTTTTTTTTTTTTTTTAAAGAGACAATGAACGGAGGAAGGAAAAACACAGATAAAACAAAAAGGTCCATGTGCCTAAAGGCATCCTCCATTCATAAAATGTTTGTAACAACTGGATTTAAACATTTGTAGATTGTAAGTTTGTGGAAAGCAATTCGAGGGAAGTGAATTCCAAAGAGTAGTAGTTCTAGGGATAAATTAATTTTGATAAGCAGAAGTTCTGCATTGTGGAGGAGAAAGTGTAAATTCATGGGCGCTCTCAGCTGCCCTAGTTCTACGGGGAAAGATGTGGAGAGGCGGCACAATTGAAGCAAGTTCCTCGGAACAATTGCTGTGAAAATATCTGTAGAATAATGCAAGGGATGCAACGTTTCTTCGTATGGATAATGTAGGAAGGTCCTGTGTGATTGCAGTGTTATTGATTAATCTAATAGCTTTATTTTGAATTTTGTACAACTGCCTCAATGCAACCACTCCACTTCCACTCCACAGAGGTGAACAGTAATCCATCTGAGAACGCACATGACTTATATATTACGGCCAACTGCTCGTCAGTGAAAAATTCTCGAACTCTGTACAGGAGTCCCAGTTTTTTAGAGGCATTCTTAGCAATGCTTCTAACATAATGTGTCCAGCTCAAGTTAGTAGTTAATGTTACACCGAGAATGTCAATACTAGGGGAAGTGGGAATATTTACATCATTAAAAAATATATGGGAGTCAGTGAGATTCTGTCGGTTAGAAAATTGAATGTACTTGGTTTTCTGTGCATTAAAGGAAACCAGATTCTTTTGTCCCCATTCTTCAATTCTAGAAAGGTCCTGGTTCAGAGAAATTGCAGTGCTTATTTTTGAATTTATAAGATCGGGTTGGGTGAAAGAATTGGTAAATGTGAAGGAACTGTGGAGTGTTGAGTCATCTGCCTAGGAATGTATTGGATTATGAGTGGTAGATATGAGATCATTGATATGAATGAGGAACAGAGTTGGGGCCAAAACTGATCCCTGGGGAACACCAGCATTTATTGAGTGAAATTGAGAATAAAGGCCATCTACCATTACACATATTTTTCTGTTATTAAGATAAGAAGAAATTAGTGGAACTAATGATGCAAGGCCGTAGTGTGACATCTTCGACAATAAGGATTGATGCCAGACTCTATCAAATGCCTTTGATATTATCCAGTGCTATTGTATGTGTTTCACCATGTTGGTCTGTAGCTTGGTTGATTTGATGCGTAAGAAGGCAAAGCATGTCTGCAGTTGATCGACATCGTCTAAAACCATATTGCCTATCACTGATTAATTTATTATTCTCAAGATGCTTAATTATGTGATTATTTAATATAATTTCAAAGACTTTACCAAGAGTGGAAGTTATAGCTATTGGTCTGTAGTTTGATGGATCTGAAGAGGCACCTTTTTTAGGAACTGGATGGATGGTTGCTTCTTTCCAGGGTACTGGGAAGCATGAGGTATGAGTACATAGACGGAATAAATTTGCCAATACAGGAGCGAGCACCAAGGAGCAATTCTTAAGTACTATTGGAGGAATTTCATCTGGACCAGGAGCCTTATCTACTGAGAGATTCTGCAAAATAGTTTTGACATGTCTGGTATGGATCTTAAGTGAGGGAATTTCAGGCGAATTAAAATTAAGTACAGGGACATCTTGATTTATTTCATCTAAGGTTGAGTTGGTTGAGAAAATATCCGCAAGAAGGTTAGCTTTACCTCGTGGGTCACTTACAAGATTGCCAGTCGGAGATTTTAATGGTGGAATGGATGAAGCAGTTGTGAAGTTGGATTTGTATGAGTTAAGAGTAGACCAAAATATCTTGTTATCATTTGGATTATTTAGAAGTTTATTTGCCTGCTTGTGGAGAAAGTTTGATTTAGTTAGGTTTAATACAGTTTTGGCATGATTTCTGATGTTTCTAAAGTAATTAAAGGCTTCATGTGTTTTTGATCTTGTGTATGCATTGTAGGCTATTGCTTTTTGTTCAGTTACTCTAGCACAATTATGGTCAAACCATTTAGGTGAATTAGATCTTTTAATGTACTTTTGATGAGGAATAAAAGTTTCCATAATTATAAAAGAAGCAGAAAATCAAGTTTGGGAAGCTTGAAAAGTTAAATGAAAGGTAGAGTTAATTAACTTAACCGATTAACTTTTAAAATTAACTTAACTTAACTTGTTCATTTAATGAGTTAATCGACCCAACTCTGTATATATATATATAATTATATATACAGTATATATATATATTTATATATATATATATTTATATATATATATATATATTTATATATATATATATATATATATGGGAGGGTGGGGGGTACCATCAGAGGTGAATGGGAATGGTAGTGCACTTGTGGACGTATGTGTGGGGAGGAGGCTGTGGATAGCCAACACCTTCTTCCGACACAGAATGATCCACAGGTACACGTGGAAACGGATGTTGACGATGAAGGATAAGACAGTGGTGGAACGAAAGTCATTGATTGATTATGTATGTGTGGATGAACGAATGAAGAAATCTGTGATGGATGCTAGGGTGTATAGGGGTATTGGAGGGGGTCTGTCTGATCATTATGTAGTGGTAGCTAAGGTTAGGATACAAAAGAAGTGGGTGAGGAGAGCGGGAGGGAGGCGAGAGGAGGGTGGAATGGTGAGGAAGGTGGAGAGGTTGCAGGAGGAGGAAATCAGGGAGGAGTACAGGAGAGCAGTGGAAAGACGACTAGGTGGGTTCGACCTGGAAGTTATGGAGGAAGTGGAGGAGATGAGCAAGGTGTTTAAGGATGAGATCTGTGCAGCATGTGAGGAGGTGTGTGGAGTGAGGAGAAGAGGGAGGGGAGTGAAAGGTACAGCATGGTGGACAGAAGAGGTACGAATAGCTGTGGAAGAAAAGAAGAAAGCATATAGAGAGTGGTTGGGTAGCAGAGGGAATGAAGAAGATTCCGAGAGACAGAAACGAGCGAGGTACGTGGAGAGTAAGAGGGTGGTGAAGAGAGTAGTGAAGGAAAGTAAGAGAAGAGTAGATGAGGAATTTGGAAGGAATCTGAGTGTAAAATGGAGGGAGAGTAAGAAACTGTTCTGGAAAGAAGTCAAGAAAGTTAGGGAAGGTAGCAAGGGAAACAGTAAGGGTGTGAAAGATAAGAATGGGAGAATGCTAGCCGAGAAGCAAGAGAGAGTCGAAAGATGGAGGGAGTACTTCAGTGAGTTGCTAAATGAAAGGAATGAAGAGCCAGCAAACATAGCTGGATATGGTATGGGAGGGAGAAGAAGAGAAGTAGTGGAGGAGGAGGTGGGGATCAGGAGGTCAGAAGTGTGGGAAGCCATGAAAAGAGTGAAGTTGGGGAAAGCACCAGGAACAGATGGAGTGTGTGGGGAAATGTTGAGGTATGGTGGTGAGATAGTGATAGAATGGGTATGGAAAATGTGCAAACTAGCATGGGAGAAGGGGAGTGCACCCGATGACTGGAAGACTGGCATAATAGTCCCCCTATATAAGGGCAAAGGGGAAAGAGGAGTGTGTGGTAACCACCGAGGAATATGTCTTCTAAGCGTAGTAGGGAAGGTATACAGTAGGGTAGTGATTGAGAGAGTGAGAGTGAGAACGGAGAAATGGATAGGCGACGAGCAGGGAGGTTTTAGGAAGGGAAGAGGATGTGTAGATCAGATTTTTACCCTGAATTGTGTTGTGGAGAAGTATCTGGAGAAGAAACAAAAGGTGTATGTTGCCTTTATGGACTTGGAGAAGGCCTATGACAGAGTGGATAGAGAAGGTTTGTGGAAAGTACTTAGAATATACGGAGTAGAGGGCAAGTTGCTGAAAGCAGTGAAGAGCATGTATGAGGGTGCAAAGGCAGCAGTACCTGTGGAGAGTGAGCAGAGTGAGTTCTTTGACCTGAATGTTGGTTTGAAACAGGGGTGTGTGATGTCCCGTGGTTGTTTACTGTATATATGGATGGAGTTATGAAAGAAATACTATCAAGAGCAGTGGATGTTGGTGTATCGCTGAAAAGGGAGGGAATTGAGTGGAAGCTACCTATACTGCTGTTTGCGGATGATACAGTTCTGATGAGTGATAATGAATGGGAGTTGCAGGGTCTGGTAAATGAGTTTGGAACAGTGTGCGAAAAACGGAATTTGAAGGTAAATACGGGGAAGAGCAAGGTTATGGTCTTCGAAAGGGGTGAAGTCACAGAGTGTGAGGTGAAGCTGAACGGTCAGGCTATGGAGATCGTCAACTCTTTTAAGTATCTGGGCAGTGTGTTGAGTAAAGATGGGACTATGGATGAAGAGGTGCGGGAGAGGGTACAACAGGGGAAGAGGGTTGTAGGAACGCTAAAAGCAGTAACAAGAAATAGGGTGGTCAGTATGGAAGTGAAGAAGTCCTTGCATGACAGTGTGGTAATCCCGACACTGACTTACGGAAGCGAAGCATGGACGTTGGTTGAGAGACTCAGACCAAGAGTGAGAGCAGTGGAAATGAATTACTTAAGGAGTGCGTGCGGAGTTACATGGAGGGATAGACAGACTAATGAGGAAGTAAGAAGGAGGTGTGGTGTGGAGGTAGATGTGCTGGAAAGTGTGAAAAGGAACAACTTGAGATGGTTCGGCCTATGGAACGTATGGAAAGCGAGAGAATGACTAAGAGGGTGTATGAGAGCGAGGTGGAGGGACAGAGGGGGAGAGGTAGACCGAATATGAGGTGGAAGGATGGAGTGAGGAAGTACATGAACGAAGGTGGTGCTGGTTGGGGGGAGGGGCGTCGACTGACTGGGGACAGAGGTGCATGGGGGCGGTTCGTTCGTGGCCACCCCTTCGGGGATCACGGCGTCAGTCAATAGATAGATAGATAGATATATTTATATTTATATATATATATTGTTTTTGTTTTTTCTATGTGATTGAGGGAGGCAAAAGGCAGAACTGCATGTAGCGAGTGCCTCCCCCATAGTTGAAAGAGTGACAGGGCCAAAATCAAGGGACGTTCGAGCCAAAATGCCTGGACACATGGAGTTTGAAGCAATTTAAGTCATAGGAAGAGGGAAAGACTGATTCTGGGAGAGAGTTCCAGAGCTCAGCTGTTGAGTAGAAGAAAGTTTGAGAGTAACGTTTCACTCTCGGGTTGGAGAGTTGCACAGAGTAGGGGTGGGATTGAGTTGCAAGACGGGTACCACGTGCGCTACGTAAAGGAGGTGCTGGGAAAGCTCTGAGGAACACTGATTATTATAGTAGCGATAGAATAGCGAGAGAGATGCAACATTGCGGCGGAGAGTGAGAGATTGCAGAGAGTTGGTGAGTGGACGGGAGTTAATGATACGAAAGGCCTTCCTTTCAACTTTGTCTAGGAGAGCGGTGTGAGAGGAACCTCCCCACACATGTGAACAATACTCAATACAGGGACGCACTATGCCCCTGTACAGAGCAAGAAGCTGTGCAAGGGAAAAGAACCCCTAAGGCGGTTGAGCACACCCAGCTTCTGGGAGGCTGCCTTAGCAAGACTGGTAATATGGTCCTTCCTACTTAGAGCAGAAGAAAGAGAGACACCAAGAATATATTAGGCCTTGTAATAGGGGTTGGGTGTGTGAGGGATCTGCCTTGTGTGTGCCAATTGGATTTCTGCAGACTCTCATTTTCTTATGTTCTTATTTGTTCAAAGTACAAAGGAGTACAAAGGAAATTAAGCAACAACAGATCTAGTGACCCTTCTAGGCTGCTTGTCCTCCAAAACACTGAGGATCAAGTGTCCAAACAGTGTTCGAGTTCTTTCGCAATCACTGAGCTTTAGTACATCTTTCATGTCCCCTTTATTAATCCCACTAACCAACTTGAACACCTCCATATATAATATATAACCATATCCCCTCTAACTCTGCGTCTCTCTAACGAATGTAAGCTTAATGTCTTCAACCTCTCTTCATATGGAAGATTTGAAATATTTATAATATTATGGATCAATTTTGTTATTCTGCGTTGTACTTTCTCGTATACTTTCTTCGTATACTTTCTTCGTATATCTGGTTTAATTTGTGTTTATGATAAAATATATCGGATCTTAAATACATGACATAAACCTCGGATAGGCTATTCATCACTTCATCTGAAGATGGGGAACTTAAATAATGTTATTGTTAGGGTTATTGGTATTGTCTTGATCGTGAATTCATCTAACCATTAGCTCTCTCTCTCTCTCTCTCTCTCTCTCTCTCTCTCTCTCTCTCTCTCTCTCTCTCTCTCTCTCTCTCTCTCTCTCTCTCTCTCTCTCTCTCTCTCTCTCTCTCTCTCTCTCTCTCTCTCTCTCTCTCTCTCTCTCTCTCTCTCTCTCTCTCTCTCTCTCTTATATATATATATATATATATATATATATATATATATATATATATATATATTGAGTATATATCACAAATACACGTGAGCCACTAAATGTTTCTAATCTCTCAGTGGGGTTCGAATGAACATTTAGTGGCTCACGTGTATTTGTGATATACGTACTATATACTCAATATTTGTAACTCTCATGCTTGGTGGGTTAGAATTAAATGAAATCAATTTCGGCCCGAGTTGCGTCGGGAAACTCAGAAATCCTTGTATGGTATTCTGGAATATGGATCCTACGACTAGGTATGAATTGAAATATATTCGCCTAGTGGGTTTCCCTTCTCCTTAACATAAATAGGATAGAGAGTCGAGTGTTTTTTGACTGCCGTGGTGTAGTTGATTAAAGCGTCGGCTATCGTCCTGACGGTCGGCGGTTCGAACCCCACTGAGAGATTAGAAACATATATATATATATTCAGAATGACATCGGTGAGTTGACCTCCAGGGTATATTATTTTCAGTAGAAATAATGTGGCAAGAAACAAAAAGAACGCCATATTTTCTATTTATTTCCAATGGGCCTTTTCACAATATTTCGGACGTGGCGTCCATCTTCAGGTACAGCACATGATCCTATAAAAATAGAAATCTTTTATAAATTCTGATTAAAAGAGGATCCTATTTCAAAGCCATAAAATTATACTTACAACACAAAAATAATCTAACATGATTTAAACATAAAACGAGAAAGAATACGACTAAACAAGCTAATCCAAATGGAAACCCAAACTATTCTATCATTTACTAAGTACACATATAATAAATGATATATACAAACTATGACCCACCTTAGACCCCTCCTCAAGCAAACCCCGAGTCAGACTGAGGATAGGACAGGGAATGTTCACTAAGACAAAACAAATCACTAATCTAAATCACAGGGAATGTTCACTAAGACAAAACAAATCACTAATCTAAATCACAGGGAATGTTCACTAAGACAAAACAAATCACTAATCTAAATCACAGTGAATGTTCACTAAGACAAAACAAATCACTAATCTAAATCACAGGGAATGTTCACTAAGACAAAACAAATCACTAATCTAAATCACAGGGAATGTTCACTAAGACAAAACAAATCACTAATCTAAATCACAGGGAATGTTCACTAAGACAAAACAAATCACTAATCTAAATCACAGGGAATGTTCACTAAGACAAAACAAATCACTAATCTAAATCACAAGGAATGTTCACTAAGACAAAACAAATCACTAATCTAAACAATATGAACAACTTTACATAAACGAACACAGACATGTTAGATACATTTAACTTTACATTAACGAACACAGACATGTTAGATACATTTAACTTTACATTAACGAACACAGACATGTTAGATACATTTAACTTTACATAAACGAACACAGACATGTTAGATACATTTAACAACTTTACATTAACGAACAGAGACATGTTAGATACATTTAACTTTACATTAACGAACACAGACATGTTAGATACATTTAACTCGACCACACATTTGACTTGTGAAACAACACTACCGTAAGCGAATGTCATCAAAATGAACAAGGAAAGTATGAAGCAATTAATTGTGAAACGCAATTGTTGTTCGTGAGTAATTAAACCATGGAATTTAGTATTGGATTCATTTGTTTGATATATATTTTGTTCTGTTAAAAAAGTGTCTTGTTCATTGTTAAGGGGAGGTATTTAGTTTGTTCCCTACGTTTTCATCAAGCTTAAAATTACACCCCCTAGACCCCCTTTCAAGATAAATTTGTACATTTTTCGGTAGAAAAATGTTCCGGCCAGAGACTGGTTGCTCTTAAATTACAGGCTCGCTATCGCTCGCCAGGAAAAAATCGACATCTGAATGGCACGAAAGGTCTTAAAATTTACAGAAATGTCTTAAAATGTAAAAAATACTAGGGCGAACTTCTTAAAATCTCAAAAGCAATGGGGCTAAACATGAGGGAGAAAGAGGTTCAGAAAAAAATCCTCCAGGTGGAAATCTCCCCCTAAAGCGACCTCTTATACTAAAATCATTATCTGAGAAAAGATCATCGTGTTCGTGAGAATGGTTCCTGATAGCCGAAAAGGGCATTTTATTTAGGTACACTCCAGTGCGAAAACCTTTTGCCAAATGTTCAAATATTCTCATTTTAAATGAACGGGAGCTACACCCGACATACCTTGCATCGCAGCTAGGACAAGAACATGTATAGACAATATTTGAACATAATAGGTCAGGAATGCGATCTTTAAAGTTGAAAAAAGAACCTATTGTGAAATCATTTTTAAATATAATCCGGAAATTTACAGCAGGAAATTCAGTCTTTAACAAATTTAGCACATTCTTCCTAAACATAAAACTGGATTCACCATAAAAGGCAACTTAATGTATTTAATAAGTTTGGGTACATCCGAAACGTTCACTGTCTTGATCTGTTACTTGTACACAACATTTCTGAGGACTTTATTAAATACATTGATGCTAAAGTTGTTCCCTAAAAAATATGTTTTCAGAAATTCAAACTCCACCTGCATAATCTTATAATCCGAACAAAATTCATAGGCCCTATTTAAGAGAGTCTTGATAGAGACAAATTCCTAATGTGGGCGAATAGACCGTAAACCCCTGTCATATCTTAAATTATTTAATGTACGGTATCGAATGAAATAGTTCGGTCGCATTATTTTATTTTACTAACTATTATGCGATCATATTCAAATTAGGAAGGACGTCTATCAGTTATAGTGCTACAAACCATCTCAATGAACCTTAGCTAACATTACCCTTCCTAAGCAGTACAAAGCCGTCTAAATATATTTGAAATATAACACACACATTACTGGTACTGCAATATATATACTGTATATATACAGTATATATATTATATATATATATATATATAATACGTGTAGGCCTGATGTGTGTCAAAATAAACGATTGTTTTTACCTGTAGTGGGTAGAGAGCATTATTTATCCCTATCTTTACTGCATAGATGAGAGAGAGAGAGAGAGAGAGAGAGAGAGAGAGAGAGAGAGAGAGAGATAAGGGGGAGGGTACCCGTGATCGTTGTACAGAACAGTAGATGTGGCAACGTGTGGTATTGAGATGCCTTGGTATTGAATTGGCTTGGTATTGAGCTGGTATGGTGATGAAACCGACTGGTGAAGAAAAGGTCATGAGATGGCATGGTGTTGAGGTGACTCGTCTTGTTTGTGTGGTGAGATGGCATGGTGTTGAGATGTCTAGCATCCCATACCCCCATACCCCCTTCGTTCCCCACACGCCCCCCCCCCATCCCCCCAACACACGCTTCCCCAGCCCCTTAATGGACGAAATAAACCTCCATCCTGCCTCTAATAATCACAGTTTTACCACTTTCCCAATATTTTCTGGCGACCCCCGGCTGTAAAATAGAACGACTGCTCCCTCTTTAACTAGTAATTCTGCTTTTGTTTCCTAATTTCGTTTTTCTCTTTTGTTAGCTGTGCATTGTGCCTCCCTCCTGGCCTCAGCATTTGATGATAATGCAATAAACAAAGGGGGGGGGGGGGGGCGGAGCCTGGGTAAATGACATTGTATTTTGCCGCAAAAATAAGTTCAGTTAATGTTTCAAATTATATAGAACTTTTTTTTTTTTTTTTTTCTCTTAAGTTTGATGGAGGGTTAGAGAGCAAACTAAACCCCTTCCTTAAACCATTGAGCCGAACCAGTAAATTATGCTGCACATTACCGTCTGAGCTCCCTTAACTTGAATATATACAGTATACAGTCGTGGTCAGAAATACTTGCTCTTCACCATATTATCAAGAGCATTGACTACGGAAAAGCTCTGATAAGATGATTATATGGCTCTACCAGAATGTCAACATGATTCGTCAGTGTGTCAGATATGTTCCATTAAGGGGTTACTACTCGGTTTTTCTGGACCCCCTTCTCCCTCATGTTCAGCATAATAGTTTTAGGATTTTAGGACGTTAGTTTTGTTAGTCTGGCGATTTTGAGACCGTTCGCCTCATTTCTTTGTCAATATTAAGACGTGTTGTGCCATTTAGGTGTCGATTTTTCAGAAGGAATCGGCCTTCGGCCGGGACAGTTTTCTACCGGAAAATGTACAAATTAATCTTGAAAGGGGGTCTATGGGGAATCTGTTTAAGGTTGATGGAGGTCTAGCAACAAAAATAAACAAAAATATATACAGTAGGCCAAAAACCAAGCCCTACCGGTACCCCTTTAATTAAAGACTGATCACAAGTGTACCAATAATCACAATATAGATAATGATAATGGGGAACTAAATATACTGTATAATTATATAGATATATATAATAAACGTCAAATTGGTTAGTGTACAGGTATGTGTGTGTGTGTGTTTTTTTTTTTAACTTATCGAAAAATCAGAGGTATACAATTTTCCGCCAAGCTAAAATATTGCGAATATCAGAACAAATAAAAATGAAAACATGATTAGGCTAGGGGGAAATATTTTGACATTTGTTTACCATCTCTCTCTCTCTCTCTATATATATATATATATATATATATATATATATATATATATATTTTTTTTTTTTTTTTTTTTTTTTCTTTAATACATACGAGGTTGAAAGAAATGGCAATTTCTGCGTTGGAAATTTAATTTTTCAAAGTTTCCAGGTCTCTGATGAGTTTTCGCTGGGTGGCAGGAAGTAGATGAATGAGATGAGCAAAATTCATGGTGGTACAGGGTTACATTTATACTTCCTGCCACCCAGCGAAAACTCATCAGAGACCTGGGAACTTTGAATAATAAAATTTCCAACGCAGAAATTGCCAGTTCTTTCAACCTCGTATGTATTAAAGAATATATATATATATATATATATATATATATATATATATATATATATATATATATAGTCTTTCACCTAATAGACCACTTGCTCTACATATGCATAACAAAATGTGTATATCAATGAATTGTTGTTTAATTATATTGGTGTGGCCGTGTCTTATTAACATTCAACCAACTTATTTATCTTTCAGTCAGCCAAAGTAAGTTCAGTTGTTTTACATGTTGTTTCTCTTTGCTTACCATTAACCCTTTGAGTACCAGCGACGTGTGTTATATTTTATTATAGCTATGTTTAGACGATATTATGCAGCTTAGGAAGGATCTGTGGTCATTTAAAGGGTTGCTTGAGGTAGTTTGAAGCCTTATTATTACTAGAGGTCCTTCCTAAGCTAATTAAAATCGTCTGAATGGGTTAACTATTATAAATTGTATATAGTCAACTCAATTACTTTCTTACACGCAGTCACAAAGAAACACACACACACACACACACACAACACACAACACACACAACACATACATATTGTTACCCTTAGATAAATATGCGTTAAGGGGGCCCACCTCGCTTTTTTCTCTTTCTCTCCCTCTCTCTTTGACTTGTATCCATTCGGCCCCATTCAGCCTACTGTTTTAAGACGTTTACCCCCATCCAGGTGTCAATATTTTCCTAGTGAGCGGTAGCGAGCCAGCATATATATGTTTTTGTTTTGAGAGCAAGCTAAATTTGTACATTTTTCAATAGAAAAATTTCTCTGGCGAAGCCGGATTACTCCATACAATGCTGGCTCGCTATCGCTCGCCAGGAAGATATCGACACCTGGATGGGGATAAACGTCTTAAATCAGTTGGCTGAATGGGGCCGAATGGATACAAGCCAGAGAAAGAGAGAAAAGGAGAGAAAGAGAAAAAAGCAGGTGACCCACCCTTGAGGAACATTAGACATAAATCCCAGTAATAATTGTTGTCTGTGTGACTCGAGGAAATGGGTCAAAATGATGTGTTTTAGAGCCAAGATGTTCGAGGAGTTAAGGGGGGGGGACCTGGTTTTTTTCCTCTCTCTGGGTTGTAATCATTCAGCCCCATTCAGTCTACTGTTTTAAGACACCATCCAGGTGTCGTTTCATACCTGGCGAGCGATAGTGAGCCACCATATTTTGGATGAGTTAGACAGCAGGCTAAATTTGTACATTGTTCGATAGAAAAATGTCGCAGGTGAAACCGGATTCCTTAATAGAATGATGGCTCGCTATCGCTCGCCAGGAAAAATTCGACACTTGGATGGGGATAAATGTCTTAAAGCAGTAGGCTGAATGGGGCCGAATGGATACAACCAAAGAAGAGAAAAAACAGGTCACCCCCCTTAATATGTAAACATGTGCTCATATATCTTGTTGGGTGTAAGTATTCAGATATATGGCATTCATTGTAAGTATTCAGATATATGGCATTCATTAAATATTCGAATATTTAATCGTAGGGTACCGGTATTTATAAAGTGTTATATTTATGCTTAAGGGGGTCACCGGCTTTTTTATATCTTTCTCTCCTTTTCTCTCTTTCCCTGGCTTTTATCCATTCGGCCCCATTCAGCCAACTGTTTTAAGACGTTTATCTCCATCCAGGTGTCGATTTCTTCCTGGCGACCGATAGTGAGTCAGCATTGTATAGAGAAATCCGGCTTCGCCGGAGAAATTTTTCTACCGAAAAATTTACAAATTTCGCTTGCTGTCATAACAAAAAATATATATGCTGGCTCGCTACCGCTCGCCAGGAAAATATTGACACCTGTATGGGGGTAAACGTCTTAAAACAGTAAGCTGAATGTGGCCGAATGGATACAAGCCAAAGAGAGAGGGAGAGAAATAGAACAAAAGAGAGGTGGGCTCTCTTAACTTATTTTTCCACTTAGGCCTAATATGTTGTTCATCCGTTCATCTTTTTTTTCTTCTACTTCTTCGGAGTTTTTTGTTCTCTCTATTTTGTTTCATATTCGTTACATGTTCATATTTCGTATTTGGGGTATGTAGAATAACCTAGAGTAAAGAGTCACGAGCCCTTTTTCAAGCAATATTTACGGGCAATTATGGTCTGGAAGCTTTACAAATTACATTTCATCAGAATTCAGCCGCCTAACATAATCTACCTTCAGTCTAGTTACCGATACCAGTGCAAAAATGTCTCGAAATGCTACGAGAAAAAACTTGCTCATGGAAAATTGACGGAAAAAAGCGCTCGTGTGACAGCGGCTTAAGGGGAGATTTCCACTTGAGGGACTTTTTTCTGGACCCCTTTCTCCTTCATGTTTAGCCCCATTGCATTTGAAATTTTAAGACGTTCGCCCCATTAGTTGGATTATTTTATGAACGTTCGCCCCATTTCTGTCAATTTTAAGACCTTTCGTTCCATTTAGCTGTCGATTTTTTCCTGGCGAACTATAGCGAGCCTGTAATTTAAGAGGAATCGGCTTTCGGCGTGGACATTTTTCTACCGAAAAATGTACACATTTATCTTGAAAGGGGGTCTTGGGGGTGTAATTTTAAGATTGATGGAAGTCTAGGGAACTAACTAAAAATCTCCCTTAAGGCTAGAACGGAGTAAATGGTGATAGAACATATGGTTTTATTCATAATTGCAACTGAGAATATATTATTTAATAGCAGTATGAGTAAAGGTAAGTATTAAGTAACACCCTGTTCTTAACATTAATCATCAATTACAAACCCCAATGCACTTGAATAAACTAATGCAAGCATATTATTTGGTCCTCCCGGGATTCCAACTCGGGACACCTCACCCAAAACATAAGCATCTAAACCATTACACCACCAACCCAGTTTCAGTATAATTAACCCTTTCTGTACCGGCTACGTCTTTTCTATTAGATTTCTGCTACATTTAGACGATTTTATGAAGCTTAGGAAAGATATATGGTAGCTAAAGGGATAAATTGAGATAGTCTGTAGCATTGTAATGGGTAGACGACATTCCTAAGCTTTACAAAATCGTCTAATAGTTGTCAGAATGGAATGAAAAGTACATCACCGGTACTGAAGGGGTTAAGAGGAGATTTCCACCTGGAGGATTTTTTTCTGAACCTCTTTCTCCCTCATGTTTAGCCCCATTGCTTGTGAAATTTAAAGACGCTTGCCCCATTAGTTTGGCGATTTTAAGAACCCTCGCCCCATTTCTGTCAATTTTAAGACCATTCTTGCCATTTAGGTGCCGATTTTTTCCTGGCGAGCGATAGCGAGCCTGTAATTTAAGGGAAACCGGCCTTCGGCCGGGAAATTTGTCTACCGAAAAATTTACAAATTTATCTTGAAAGGGGGTCAAGGGGGAGTAATTTTAAGCTTGATGGAAGTCTAGGGAATCAACTAAAAACCTCCCCTTAAGATATAGATACAAAATCTAGAATGTTGCCACCTGGAAGAGAACATACTGTATAAGGGAAGGAAGAGTGAGCAGCAAGCCATGGACCGAGTATTTATCAATATTATGTTGTTGGTGTATTGACGTTAAGTAAAGAGATATTTATAAACTTAGAAATATAGACAGAGATCTATAGAACATAATTATATATATATTATTTAGGCAAACAAGGAAGAGTTTCTGTATTGGTTCAACTTAACTCTTTCGCTGCGGGGATATTGGCCCTAATTGACCTTCATTCCCTGATCAATTTCATGCATAAACAAGAACCAGAACGTAACACAATGATGTATCCGTGAAAGTACAGTAATAGAGCTTTCCAACGACACCTGAATTATTCTGTACGACGTCTGGTTGTCTTGCTGTTTAAAGACGTTTATCCCCATCCAGGTAACGACTTGGAGGGTGAAAAAGACGTATTATTGTCGCCCGGTCGTATTATGAAGGGGGGGGGGGGTTATCATGGTAGCACCTGGCGGGTATATTTACCAAAAATAAGCATCATTCCATGCAGGCTCTTTTTCATGCATAAGCAAGAACCAGAGCATAATACACGACGTATGACAGGTGCCGCAGGATAGGCCAATTTTCTCTCTCGCGTCATATGACGGTCGCCGTTAGCTGGGGGTTCATTTTTTTTGTTATGCTCTGGCTCTATTTAGGACGGTCGCATTGCACCACTAAAACCTCTGTAGAGGACAGTTGCCGTTTATGAGTTAATAGGTTCACTTTGGTCGGATTGTTTTTTTGTTTTTTTGTTTAGCTTTGTGTAGAAGTTTCAATTTGAGAGCACTTGTTATGTCTGCCACATCAATGCAGCGTTACACATAGCAAAAACGGCTCAAAACCACTAATTTTTATCAATTGCCAAATGGATACAAGCCAAAGAGAGAGGGAGACAATGAGAAAAAAACGAGGTGGGCTCCCTTCAGACCTCCGCCGGGACGTGTTCAGCTGGTCTGCTGCTTCTGTTTGCTGTCTCTTACTTTCGTTAAGGGGGGTCACCTGCTTTTTTTATTATCTTTCTCTCCTTTTCTCTCTTTCTCTGGCTTGTATCCATTCAGCCTACTGTTTTAAGACGTTTACCCCCATCCAGGTGTCAATATTGTCCTGGCGAGCGGCAGCGAGCCAGCATATATATATTTTTGTTTTGACAGCAAGCTAAATTTTTATATTTTTCGATAGAAAAATTTCTCCGGCGAAGCCGGATTTCTCGATACAAAGCTGGCTCGCTATCGCTCGCCAGGAAGAATTCGACATCTCGATGGGGATAAACGTCTTAAAACTGAATGGGGCCAGATGGATACAAGCCAGGGAAAGAGAGAATAGGAGAGAAAGATAAACAAAATCCGGTGACCCCCCCCTTAAGAAACACCATTACCACAAACGGCATCATCTGCCGTCTGCCCAGCTCGACTGACTTACTGATAAAACGACAATCTGGCCACAGTTTCATCCCTCTCCACTCCCTTTCCTCCTCCAGTTGCCCCTCCCATGTTTACATTTCCTTCTCCCCTCGTCTCCTTCTCCACTTCTACACCTTCCACCTCCATTATTTAGCTTTCCTTCTCTCCTCACCTCCTTCTCCACTTCTACACCTTCCACCTCCCTTATTTAGCTTTCCTTCTCTCCTCACCTCCTTCTCCACTTCTACACCTTCCACCTCCATTATTTAGCTTTCCTTCTCTCCTCACCTCCTTCTCCACTTCTACACCTTCCACCTCCCTTATTTAGCTTTCCTTCTCTCCTCACCTCCTGCTCCACTTCTACACCTTCCACCTCCCTTAGTTAGCCTTCCTTCTCCCCTCATCTCCTGCTCCACTTCTACACCTTCCATCTCCCTTAGTTAGCCTTCCTTCTCCCCTCATCTCCTGCTCCACTTCTACACCTTCCACCTCCCTTAGTTAGTTTTCCTTCTCTCCTCATTTCCTGCTCCACTTCTACACCTTCCACCTCCCTTAGTTAGCCTTCCTTCTCCCCTCACCTCCTGCTCCACTTCTACACCTTCCACCTCCCTTAGTTAGTTTTCCTTCTCTCCTCATCTCCTGCTCCACTTCTACACCTTCCACCTCCCTTAGTTAGCCTTCCTTCTCCCCTCATCTCCTGCTCCACTTCTACACCTTCCACCTCCCTTAGTTAGTTTTCCTTCTCCCCTCATCTCCTGCTCCACTTCTACACCTTCCACCTCCCTTAGTTAGCCTTCCTTCTCCCCTCATCTCCTGCTCCACTTCTACACCTTCCACCTCCCTTAGTTAGCCTTCCTTCTTCCCTCATCTCCTGCTCCACTTCTACACCTTCCACCTCCCTTAGTTAGCCTTCCTTCTCCCCTCATCTCCTGCTCCACTTCTACACCTTCCACCTCCCTTAGTTAGCCTTCCTTCTCCCCTCATCTCCTGCTCCACTTCTACACCTTCCACCTCCCTTAGTTAGCCTTCCTTCTCCCCTCATCTCCTGCTCCACTTCTACAACCTTCCATCTCCCTTAGTTAGCCTTCCTTCTCCCCTCATGTCCTGCTCCACTTCTACACCTTCCACCTCCCTTAGTTAGCCTTCCTTCTCCCCTCATCTCCTGCTCCACTTCTACACCTTCCACCTCCCTTAGTTAGCCTTCCTTCTCCCCTCATCTCCTGCTCCACTTCTACACCTTCCACCTCCCTTAGTTAGCCTTCCTTCTCCCCTCATCTCCTGCTCCACTTCTACACCTTCCACCTCCCTTAGTTAGCCTTCTTTCTTGCCTCATCTCCTGCTCCACTTCTACACCTTCCACCTCCCTTAGTTAGCCTTCCTTCTCCCCTCATCTCCTGCTCCACTTCTACACCTTCCACCTCCCTTAGTTAGCCTTCCTTCTCCCCTCATCTCCTGCTCCACTTCTACATCTTCCTCCTCCCTTATTTAGCCTTCTTTCTCCCCTCATCTCCTTCTCCACTTCTACATCTTCCTCCTCCCTTATTTAGCCTTCTTTCTCCCCGCATCTGCTTCTCCACTTTTACATCTTCCTCCTCTATTATCTCCATGTTTTCCTCTCCCCTTTTCCTTTTCCTTTCCCCTGTCCCCTCTTCTCCTTTGTCCATTATGCCTCACCCCACCCCCCTCCCCTATTCATCCTCACCCCACCCCCCTCCCCTATTATGCCTCACCCCACGCCCTCCCCTATTCATCCTCCACTCTTACCTCTCTCCTCTTTGTCCATTATGCCTCACCTCACCCCCCTCCCCTATCATCCTCACCCCACCCCCCCTCCCCTAGTATGCCTCACCCCACCCCCCCTCCCCTATTCATCCTCCACTCTCTCCTCTTGTCTATTATGCCTCACCCCACCCCCTCCCCTATTCATCCTCCACTCTTACCTCTCTCCTCTTTGTCCATTATGCCTCACCTCACCCCCCTCCCCTATTCATCCTCCACTCTTACCTCTCTCCTCTTTGTCCATTATGCCTCACCTCACCCCCCTCCCCTATTCATCCTCCACTCTTATCTCTCTCCTCTTCCGCTCTTCTTTTCCCTTCTCCCCTTCCTTTTCTCCTCGTTTCCTCCTCTGGAAGAACGGCCTTCGGCCGGGAAATTTTTCTACTGAAAAATGTACAAATTAATCTAGAAGGGGGATCTAATGGTTGTTGTGTTTTTTTTTTTTAGTTTGATGGAGGTCTAGGGAGGAAACTAGAAAAATAATGAATACGTGCAAAAATCGCCCAAAATGTGAACCATGAATGTTGGGTACCTTTAGGCCCCTTTATTTAAGTGCAAACCCCTTGAAGGCAGGTAAGGGGAGATCTCCACTTAAGGGATTTTTTTCTTGACCCCTTTCTCCCTCATGTTTAGCCCCATTGCTTTTGATATTATAAAACGTTTGCCCCATTAGTTTAGCGATTTTAAGAACTTTCACCCCATATTAAGACCTTTCGTGCCATTCAGCTGTCGATTTTTTCCTGGCGAGCGATAGCGAGCCTGTAATTTAAGAGCAACCGGCCTCCGGACGGGACATTTTTCTACTGAAAAATTTACAAATTTATCTTGAAAGGGGGCCTATAGGGGGTGTAATATTAAGCTTGATGAAAACGTAGGGAACAAACTAAATACCTCCCCTTAAGCTTCTCAATTGAAAACAAAATTGTACAATACAATATATTCCTACTAGAGATGGTACTGACAAGTAGTACCGTACAGTCGGCCTGATAAGTGATGTCTCGGCACCAATTATGTTTTGATCAATACTTGTATCACAATATTTACACACAATTTCCTCTGTTTGAGTGATATATACCAAACAAGTTCCTACACTTACCCACCCTATTCAACATCTGACAGACATTAATACAGCACAGAGCGAGCCAAACGTAATGGCAGCTGAAACATGACTTATTAGTGCCCTGTAATATTATACAGTATGTTAAGATTCGTGTTATTTGAAACAATGAAAAAGGTTTCCTTCGTTGTGCCACCTCTCTCTCTCTCTCTCTCTCTCTCTCTCTCTCTCTCTCTCTCTCTCTCAACAAATCGTTGTCTAGCAAACCTCTGCAGGAAGGAGAACGTGGGATTCGTCGACACCTGGGACAATTTCTACTACGATGACTATTTGTTTTCGGACGATGGAGTTCATCTGAACCAGGTGGGAGCAGCGCGTTTTGGGCGTCTTCTCAACGATGCGGTGAAGGATTTTCGGAGAAGAAATCGACTCGGCACAGGACAACCAGGAAGGAGGACCGAAGACAGCGAGGACGGCAATCTACAAAGGAATTAAATACTAATCCGTCAAGAACCGCGAATTTGGATAAAGCTCCACCAACACGACCCAAATTCAAAACCGTCAGGGATAACGACCGAGGACCGAGGACAGCCATGAATGTAAATGTAGATCCGACCAGAACCAAAAATTTGATGAAAGAACGATCTGCGAGTTCTAAAACTGCAACTTTAAAGGTTTCTATGCAAACGCTCGTAGCATACGCAATAAATTTTCAGATTTAGAGGAACTAGTGTTTACAGAAAATTATGATGTGATTGGCATAACAGAATCTTGGCTCAATACACAAGATAGAGACTTTTTAGCAGAGTATTCACTTCCCGGTTATGTAATGTTTGAGAACAGCCGAATAAATAAAAATGGAGGTGGCGTTTTATTTGATATCAAAGAAAGTCTTAACCCGACCCTCGTGTCAAAACCTCAAATTGTGAACGTCGACACATCTTTTGTGCTATAAAGAATAATAAAGGTACAAAAATAATACTTGCGTTAATATACAGACCTCCAGCTCAATCAGTGCAAACTGACCGAGAAATTTACGAACAAATTGCAGATGTAAGTAACTCACAAGATACCGTAATTTTTGGCGACTTTAATTTACCTGTGACCAAGTGGGGCGATACTCTTACTTCACACTCCGGACATGACTTGTATACGAACTTGCAAGAGAGTTCGCTTTATCAATTTGTTCGAATGCCGACCCGTGGTAATAACGTTCTTGACATTGTACTTGCAACAAAAGAAGAATTGATAGAGAATTTGAATGTTGGTGATGAATTCAGTAACAGCGACCATCATACGATAACTTTCACTTTAAAGTTTACTAGTAACGAACCAAATAGTAGCATCGAAAAAGTCCCTAATTTCAAGAAAGCAAACTTCCATAAACTTAGAGCTATGTTTAAAGAAACTGACTGGAGCTTTTTAATTAACAATAACGACATAAATACATCTTGGAAGTTATTCGAAACCACTTACCTAAAAGCAGTGCAAGACTGCATACCATCGAAAATACGGCGTCCAGGCCATAATAATAAGCCCAAATGGTGGAATAAAGATATTTCAAACTGCCTGCTTGCTAAAAAATTTGCTAATGATAGATTAAAATCCTCACAAATGACGAAGAACGGGTGAAATTTGTAGAGCTACGACGCAAAGCCAAAAAGTTAATTAAGCAAAGTAAAAAGACCTTAGAGTTACATATTGCGAATCAAAGTAAAACAAACCCGAAAGAATTCTATAGTTATATCAGAAAGAAAAAGTAGTTACTTCAACTGTTGGACCGTTAGTCGATGAAAAAGGAGAATACACCAAAGACGAAGTACAAATGAGTAATGCCCTCAATACCTTCTTTGCATCAGTTTTTACAACAGAAGACCTCAGTGATATCCCTACACCATCGCCGATTCAGATTGATAATTCAGATGTTCTAAGCAATATCACCGTTACAGAGAGAGAAGTTTTGAATTGTTTAGATAAACTCAAGGTAAATAAAACGCCAGGACCTGATACAATCTCGCCTAGAGTTCTAAAGGAAGCTAAGAATGAGCTCTCCAAACCACTGACATTACTATTCAATAAATCCTTGCAGTCTGGAACTATGCCTGATCAGTGGAAGCTAGCCAACGTAACACCGATATTCAAAAAAGGCAGCAAATCCCTACCCAGTAACTATCGTCCAATTAGCTTAACCTCAGTTGTATGTAAAATGCTAGAAACGGTCATACGAGACAGACTCGTAAATCACTTAGAGGAAAATAACATACTTAAAGATACTCAACACGGCTTTCGTAAAAA
Source organism: Paralithodes platypus (assembly GCA_032716605.1). Classification (NCBI taxonomy): domain Eukaryota; kingdom Metazoa; phylum Arthropoda; class Malacostraca; order Decapoda; family Lithodidae; genus Paralithodes; species Paralithodes platypus. The sequence continues at coordinate 1,540,956 of CM064510.1, forward strand.
ACGTTCCTGTTTAACAAACCTCTTAGACTTCTTCCACGATATCCTCAACCTCTACGATGAGAGTAAAGCTGTAGATATTATATACCTTGATTTTCAAAAGGCCTTTGACAAAGTTCCCCACAAACGTTTACTGCTAAAACTAAAAGCGCATGGAATACAAGACGGTGTGTTGAAATGGATAGAAAATTGGCTCAGCAACAGAAAGCAAAGGGTAGTCATAAACAGTTAAGGCATCTAAATGGACCAATGTAAGTAGCGGGGTACCCCAGGGATCGGTACTAGGACCAATTCTCTTTCTAATTTACATCAACGACATAGATGAGGGTCTCACCTGCACAATCTCAAAATTTGCTGACGATACAAAAATTGCAAATAGCGTACTCTCAAAAGAACAAGTTGACGATATGCAACACAATCTAGATAAATTGTCATGTTGGGCCCAAATTTGGCAAATGAGTTTCAATGCGGATAAATGTAAAGTACTACATGTCGGATACCTAAATGAGAAAGCAAACTATTCGATGAATGGCACTCAGCTTAAGAATGTAAACAGAGAAACTGATCTGGGAGTAACAATATCGAGTAACCTAAAACCGAGTCAACAATGTTCAGAAGTTGTTAAGAAGGCAAACAAAATAATTGGCTTGATAGGCAGGTCATTTGAGCATAAATCCAAAGAAGTTATCCTAACCCTTTACAATTCCTTAGTCCGCCCTCTTCTGGAATACTGCGTTCAATCCTGGTGCCCTTATTACCAAAAAGATATAAACAAGCTAGAACGAGTTCAACGTAGAGTTACCAAAATGATACCTAGCCTAAAGAACAAACCATACGAAGAGCGTCTTAGAGAATTAAATCTATTTCCTTTAACCCAGCGCAGATTAAGAGGCGACTTAATTCAAGTGTTCAAAATCATCAAAGGCATCGACAATATGAACTGTAGTAAGTACTTCACTATCGACCAATCTAATTACACGCGGGGAAACGGTTGCAAAATTATTGGTAAATCTTTTAACTCGCACGAATCTAAGAATTTCTTCTTCAATCGAGTTGTCAACTTGTGGAATGGGCTTCCCCGAGACGTTATAGACGGCAGCACCGTTGATTCATTTAAATTCCGCCTAGACAAATATCTCGCATCAAACCCGCGACTGACTGCGTTTGTAAATGAATAACTTTATCCTCCCCTCAGTTACTAACCCATATGTCCCCTACTAACTTCCTAGTCCTGCCACATTAGTGGCAAGGCAGTAGTTCCCTTTCCAATGTTCCCTTACCCACTCTAAACCACTGTTTGGACACTTGATCCTCAGTGTTTTGGAGGACAAGCAACCTAGAAGGGTCACTAGACCTGTTGTTGCTTGATTTCCTTTGTACTCCTTTGTACTCCATTTGTACTCCTCTCGCTCCTCTCTCCTCTCTCTCTCTCTCTCTCTCTCTCTCTCTCTCTCTCTCTCTCTCTCTCTCTCTCTACACGTCTTCCAATTCTGCCAAACATCGTGAGTGAAGCAATAAACGAGATCTAGGCTGCCGGCTTGTGTGTGTTTCTGTGTGTGTAAATCTGTATGTATGTATGTAGGTTTTACTGTGTGTGTGTGTTGTATACGTATTAGCATCTGTGTCTGTGCGTGTATGTGAGTGCGTAGGTCATTGCTTGTGTTCTTGTTGGTATGTGTGTCATGCTTGCTTGCCTGTGTATGTATAATATTATGTACTAGGTTGTCTGCATGATGTGTGTATGTGTGTGTGTGTGTATGTCTGTAATTTATTACTGTAATTCATAACTGTAGAGTGACAGGAATTGAATTTTTGGCTCGTATTGTCCCGCTTCCTAGACATTATCATCAATGACAATAACTCATCTCCTTGCTCAAGGGAAATGGTAACTGCCGGCTGTGTCTCAGAAAACCTTCATCAACCTGAGCGAGATTTGAACCCCGGTCTGCTGGGTTACAGGCAGGAACGGTACCACTGAGCTAGCCGCGCGGCTGTGTGTGTGTGTGTGTGTGTGTGTGTGTGTGTGTGTGTGTGTGTGTGTGTGTGCGTTTACAATTTAGCCCTCGCAGCAAAGACGGCTTATCGTAAAATTCCTCCATCTTGTGACTGTACCATTAAGGGGAGACAGACCGTTTTTCTGGACCCCCTTCTCCCTAATGTTTAGCCCCACTAGTTTTGAGATTTTAAGACGTTGGTTCCATTAGTTTGGGGATTTTATGACCTTTTACCCCATTTCTTTGTCAATATTAGGACCCTTCGCGCCATTTAGGTGTCGTTTTTTCCTGGCGAGCGATAGCGAGCCTGTAATTTTAGGAGGAATTGGCCTTTGGCCGGGACATTTTTCTACCGAAAAATGTACAAATCTATCTTGAAGGGGGGTCTAGGCCCTAGGGGGTGTGTTTCTAAGCTTGATGGAGGTCTAGGGAGGAAACTAAAAAAATATGTGAATACATGAATTAATAGACCAAACAAACGGCCACTGTCCCCTTAAATTCAACTGAAAACCCAGGTTATGCCATCGGACCGGAAATGAACCCACCGCCATCTTGGAATCTGGCTTCTAAAGATGGCAGCCAAGCAAAGTCCTACAAGCAAAACAAAATTCACCTTCTGCTTGCGACAGTGTTGGCGACTTTTAAGGGGAGCTTCCCACTTGAGGGATTTTTTTCTGGACCCCTTTCTCCCTCATGTTTAGCCCCATTGTTTTTTATATTTTAAGACGTTCGCCCCATAATTAAAATTTTCGCCCCATTTCTGTCAATTTTAAGACCTTCCATGCAATTTAGGTGTCGAGTTTTTCCTGGCGAGCGATAGCGACCCTGTAGTTTAAGAGGAACCGGTTCGGCCTTTGGCCGGGACATTCTTCTACCGAAAAATGTACACATTTATCTTGAAAGAGGGCCTAGAGGGTGTAATTTTAAACTTGATGGAGGTCTAGGGAACTAACTTAAAACCTCCCCTTAAAACTATATTCTTGGAGGATTTTTCTTAAACCTGATTTGTGCTAATAGTGTGTGTGTGTAATAATAATAATAATAATAATAATAAACGGTTTATTAAAGAATGGCAGCCTCATGAGCTGAAAATACACATTTTACAATTTAGTGGATGAACATGAGATGTACAGATATGAGGATGGTAAGCTTAGTTTGCAAACAAAATAAATAAATACAATAATGATGCATGTGCAGAATACAAATTATCATAAAATAACCATGAGAGTAAGTGATATACAGTACATATACACATTTATTTACTTACTCATATACAGAACATACGTATATACACGTACGTGCGCACATACATATACATACATATATAGGAACATAAGAACATGCAGTAAGTGTGCACATGTCCGTATACACAAACGCTCACGTATGCACACAAACATACATACATACAGAAACTGTTTTGGTAAGGTCAGGTAAAGAGGGTGCGGGTACTACAATGGGAGGTTAATCCTCGGTAGTGTGTGTGTGTGTGTGTGTGTGTGTGTGTGTGTGTGTGTACCCTCGGGTACTACAATGGGAGGTTAATCCTCGGTAGTGTGTGTGTGTGTGTGTGTGTGTGTGTGTGTGTGAGACAGAAGGCGAAATATGGAAGAGCTGGGCGTTCTATTGTTAAGGGTGGAAATACATGGATGAAGAAACGCGAACACTTAATAATAGATAATGCTTATGCATAGATTTATAATCAGAAGTTGCGCTAGTGAGCAATATGTTCTCGCTCATATGTACGTATATTTACATACATATGTGCATATGACCATATAAATATAAATACACGTACAGTACATATATATATTATATACCTTATATTCTCAACCGGGCTCGAACCATTGACAGCACGTACACACAGACATACATATACATAAATATATGCACATTACATGCATGTATGCTCTTCTCTTATCCTACCTGATACTCTCAGCCGGGCTCGAACCACAAACAGTATACACATATATATATATACATAAATAACGCATACATACATACATACACATATACGCACACATACATACACATATACTGCACATACATAGATACATATATACACATATACATAAACAAACTCAAGCAAATACATACATAATTATATTCTAATACACACACGCACACACACTTATGCATATATTATTAAAGGTGGGCGCGTATATATGGTGTGACAGACCGTTATTACACATTATTAATAATATTAACAATGGTTGGGATAGGACTATTTTTATATCTGTCAGTTCTTGCTCTTATTGGTTGGAGTGTGTTGAAATGACGAGCTGCACGTGTAGGTCTAGGGGCGTCTGGTGGAAGTAAGTTTCTGTGTCGATGGTGAACAAGCAGCTTAGATGCAAACTGTTTGAGTGTGTTGTAGTGGTGGGTTGAAAGTGCAGGTATGCTAAGGGTGGTGAGAGCTTCCTCGTACCCTGGATATGTGCCACCCAGGATGATCCTGCATGCCCTCCTCTGAACTCTCTCCAGTTGACGTTGTTGTGTTAGGGTTAGAGAGGAGGACCAGGCGGGAGAGGCGTAGGTGAGCTTAGGGAGTATGAAGGTGTTATATATACTCTTCAGCTCATTCTCCGGCGCCCCCAGGGATCTCAACCGCCTTAGCATAAATAACTTGTAAGTGGCGGTCCTGACTGTGGTAGTTACATGTTTCTTCCAGTTCAGTTTGTTGTCCACAGTGATTCCGAGGAGTTTGGTGGACTCAACAAGCTGTGTGTGTGTGTGTGTGTGTGTGTGTGTGTGTGTGCGTGTGTGTGCGTGTGTGTGTGTGTGTGTGTGTTGGAACGGGGGTGGGGGGGGGGGTTCCTTTAATATATTAAGGGGGGGGGTGTCATTTTTAGTTGATCATTTACGTATCTTTTAATTATATGTTTATAGTTTCCTCCCTAGCCCTCCATCAAGCTTAAAAAACACCCGGCAAGACCCTCCAAGATAAATTTGTACATTTTTCGATAAAGATAAATTCCCGGCCGAAGACCGGTTTCTTTTAAATTACAGGCTCGCTATATCGCATGAAGGGTACACTCGGATACCATAGTCTCTAGGCCACTCATGAACATTCGTGGACCCCTATGTTTTTCCTTATGCAATTATAACTATCTGGATTAATTTGTGGATAAAACTTGCTTTTCAATAAATATTATATAATAATTAATTCTGGTTCAGTAGTAGTTTATCGAGAGGCCTTCCCTAGGGTTAAGCGCCCCATTAATTACTGTTTCCATTAACCTCTTCATAGCCTCCGATAGTGCAGTTGGAATGATTGTACATGCTAAGATTGGTATGCAGGATTCGAAACTGCATAATAAATCGTAGGTTTGTGCAATATTCTTTAACTGTCTTCGTGGCGCAATGCATAAGTGTGTTGATTTTCGGTGTGAGCGTCCTGGGTTCGAATCCCCGGACTGCCACATGTGTTTCTTCATCATCATCAAATCTGACGCCTCGCTTCCAGAGCGAGGCGTGTTTCTTAACCCTCTTCGACATATGACGTGATTTTGAGCCTATTGGGGATACTGTAAAGCCTTTGTTACCATCAGGGGTATTTAGAAACCTTTAGTTTAGTTACTTCAACCTCTGCAGTTGTCTTTGAGTTAGCTGTGTTGAGCCTAGTAGGGATACTTTAAAGCCTTTGTTACCATCAGGGGTATTTAGAAACCTTTAGTTTAGTTACTTCAACCTCTGCAGTTGTCTTTGAGTTAGATGTGGGCAGAAAACTAATTTTGGAGAGGTAAGAGTGAGAGAACTCGAATTCTTATTGCTAATCTGGCAACCTCTGCGTCATAAATGCGTGAAAGGGTTAATTTCATTAATTGAGTTTAGGAATAAAGTTGGTTGGCGGAGAGAACATAATATTATATAGTGTTGTAATTGATTTATAGACAACTATATTCATAAATTCGTTTCCAGAGATATACTTCCATAATTAGAAATGAGCGAAATCCACTAATTGTTATGAGTGGGTTAGAGACTATGGTATCCGAGTGTACATGAGCTTTTGTGTCCAAGCAGAGGGTTGCAGTACGAGTGATATACACCAGAACTGCCTTTATGTGACTGATGAAATACTAACCTTTTGTGGGAAGAGTGTGTTGGTGGAAAATGATGCTATCCACTGGCTGATAAACGTGTGTGTGTGTACAAAGGAGTACAAAGGAAATCAAGCAACAACAGGTCTAGTGACCCTTCTAGGTTGCTTGTCCTCCAAAACACTGAGGATCAAGTGTCCAAACAGTGGTTTAGAGTGGGTAAGGGAACATTGGAAAGGGAACTACTGCCCTGCCACTAACGTGGCAGGACTAGGAAGTTAGTAGGGGACAATATGGGTTAGTAACTGAGGGGATCTAAAGTTTATTCATTACAAACGCAGTCAGTCGCGGGTTTGATGCGAGATATTTGTCTAGGCGGAATTTAAATGAATCAACGGTGCTGCAGTCTATAACGGCTCGGGGAAGCATTCCACAAGTTGACAACTCGATTGAAGAAGAAATTCTTAGATTCGTGCGAGTTAAAAGATTTACCAATAAGTTGCAACCGTTTCCCTGCGTGTAATTAGATTGGTCGATAGTGAAGTCACTACAGTTCATATTGTCGATGCCTTTGATGATTTTGAACACTTGAATTAAGTCGCCTCTTAATCTGCGCTGGGTTAAAGGAAATAGATTTAATTCTCTAAGACGCTCTTCGTATGGTTTGTTCTTTAGGCTAGGTATCATTTTGGTAACTCTACGTTGAACTCGTTCTAGCTTGTTTATGTCTTTTTGGTAATAAGGGCACCAGGATTGAACGCAGTATTCCAGAAGAGGGCGGACTAAAGAATTGTAAAGGGTTAGGATAACTTCTTTGGATTTATGCTCAAATGACCTGCCTATGTGTGTGTGTGTGTGTGTGTTTGTGTGTGTGTGTCTGTGTGTGTGTTTGTGTGTGTGTTTGTGTGTGTGTGTGTTTGTGTGTGTGTGTGTGTGTGTGTTTGTGTATTCATAATTGTATTTTCATAATTGTATTTTGACGGGAATTGAGTTTTTGGCTCGTATTGTCCCGCTTCCTAGACATAATCTTCAATGACAATTACTCATCTCCTTGCTCAAGGGAGATGGTAACCGCCGGCTGTGTCTCAGAAAACCTTCATCAACCTGAGCGAGATTTTAACCCCGGTCTGCTGGGTTACAGGCAGGAACGGTACCACTGAGCTAGCCGCGGTGTGTGTGTGTGTGTGTGTGTGTGTGTGTGTGTGTGTGTGTGTGTGTGTGTGTGTGTGTGTGTGTGTAACATCAAAGACGTGGAATTGTTATATATTCGAGTCTACAAGAAATATTCAGAATATAGTTTTCAGGCAGTGTGTCCGTCGGGAGGGGGGCTGGGGGAGTTACACATATACTTGCACCACACAGACCTTGCGGCCAATATACTAACTAGGTGGTCTGGCCCTTAATGCTACTAGAGACAGGGACAGTTTATAGTAGAAGAATAGGATAGTAAATTAAAAGAGAGAGAGAGAGAGAGAGAGTTAAGCAAATCGATGGACAAATAGTAAATGAAAAGAGAATAAGAGAGAGAGAGAGAGAGAGAGAGAGAGAGAGAGAGAAGAGAGAATAAAGCAACACAAAAATCCCAGTTCTTCACTGGCATCATCAAAGGCATGTAAATATAGAGTGAACTAGCTATCTCTACATATATAGAGTGAACTAGCTATCTCTACATATAGAGTGAACTAGCTATCTCTACATATATAGAGTGAACTAGCTATCTCTACATATATAGAGTGAACTAGCTATCTCTACATATATAGAGTGAACTAGCTATCTCTACATATATAGAGTGAACTAGCTATCTCTACATATATAGAGTGAACTAGCTATCTCTACATATATAGAGTGAACTAGCTATCTCTACATATATAGAGTGAACTAGCTATCTCTACATATATAGAGTGAACTAGCTATCTCTACATATATATTATTGGGATGGAATTTGTGCTGTACCTGGTATCAGTGCATTACCACAAGCCCACCGAAACGTCAATAAAATACCCTCATTGTTCCCTGATTAAATAGCACTGTATGAATATTCCCATATTCAAAATATGCTATAGGGGTGCAATGCCTGGTGAGTTATCTGCTCAACAGGTGGCGTTGTGTGTGTGTAAGTGTGAGAGTCCGAGTGTCGGGGGTGAGACAGTGAAGCACGGGAACGAGGTGGCTTCAGAGATGGGGTCGTTTCGGGCCGTGAGTGAGCACCGTGCCTCATGTGAAGGCAAGATGGCAGGTGCTCGTTGTACTCTACTGCTTCACATGTCTCACTCCCTAGACTGGAACAAGACCTCACGGGCTTCACTGTTCATTGTACGGTGTTAAGGCTCTCAGCCTATGTCCGAGAGGAAGTAAGTTGGAATATAGAAAAAAAAAAAAAAAAAAAAAAAAAATATAGAGTGAACTAGCTATCTCTACATATATAGAGTGAACTAGCTATCTCTACATATATAGAGTGAACTAGCTATCTCTACATATATAGAGTGAACTAGCTATCTCTACATATATAGAGTGAACTAGCTATCTCTACATATATAGAGTGAACTAGCTATCTCTACATATATAGAGTGAACTAGCTATCTCTACATATATAGAGTGAACTAGCTATCTCTACATATATAGAGTGAACTAGCTATCTCTACATATATACTGTAGAGTGAACTAGCTATCTCTACATATATAGAGTGAACTAGCTATCTCTACATATATAGAGTGAACTAGCTATCTCTACATATATAGAGTGAACTAGCTATCTCTACATATATAGAGTGAACTAGCTATCTCTACATATATAGAGTGAACTAGCTATCTCTACATATATAGAGTGAACTAGCTATCTCTACAAATGATTTTCCGAGAGTCAATCAGTCGTCATGGTCATCAAAGGACAATAGAACACCTTTAAGGGGGTATTACTCGCTTTTTCAGGACCCCCTTCTCCCTCATGTTTAGCATATTTAGTTTTGAGGTTTTAAGACGTTCGTTCCGTTAATTTGGCGATTTTGAGATCTTTCGCCCCATTTCTTTATCAATATCAAGACCTTTCGTGCCATTTAGGTGTCGATGTTCTCCTGGCGAGCGATAGCGAGCCTGTAATTTTAGAAGAAACCGGCCTTCGACCTGGACATTTTTCTACCGAAAAATGTACAAATTGATCTTGAAAAGGGGTCTATTTTTTTTTTTTTAAAGCTTGATGGAGGTCTAGCGAGGAAATTAAAAAATACAATATTAAATAAATATGTGGACCAAAAGAACAAGCAGTACCCCCTTAATTCCCATTGTCAAAGGGCGTGGGCCGGAACACAATACCTCTTTACGGGTCTTTTATATCAGTCTCCCCCCCCCCCTTTCCTCTCTCTCTCTCTCTCTCTCTCTCTCTCTCTCTCTCTCTCTCTCCCTCTCTCTCTCTCTCTCTCTCTCTCTCTCTCTCTCTCTCTCTCTCTCTCTCTCTCTCTCTCTCTCTCTCTCTCTCTCTCTCTCTCTCTGTATTTTACAGATACATTAACAGTAGCAAACAAATCAAAAGCGGGATAGGACCCATACTTAACACTCAAGGTGTTCTAGAAACAGATAGCAAAGACATAGCCTCTACACTTAACAATTATTTCAGCTCCGTTTTTACCACTGCTGCCAACACGAACACTCCACAAGCTACTAATCAAACAAGCAACATTGTGCTCCCTGACTTCAAAATTAGCCAATCAAGCGTCACTAGACAGATTGAATTACTGAAAATAAATAAATCTCCCGGCCCAGACCTATTCATCCCTAAAATCCTAAAAATGGTCAAAGATGAAGTTGCCGAACCCCTAACCAAAATGTTTAACATGTCACTCCAACATGGACAATTACCCACTGACTGGAAGACAGCGAATATTACACCAATATTTAAAAAGGGAGATAAAAAACAACCAGGGAATTACAGACCCATTAGCTTAACTTCCGTTGTTGTAAAACTATTAGAATCAATTATAAGAGACGAACTTGTACTTTTCATAGAGAATAATAATCTTATTAATAATAGTCAACACGGCTTCAGAGCAAAAAAATCATGCCTAACGAACCTTATCGAATTTTATGACAACCGATTTAAGATTAATGATTTTACCAAAAGTCTTGATATAGTGTACTTGGACTTCCAGAAGGCCTTCGACAAGGTCCCTCATAATAAATTACTTCAGAAGGTCGAGAATCTAGGAATACAAGGCAACACACTTAATTGGATAAGGAATTGGTTAAGCGAAAGAAAACAAAGAGTAATTATTAATGGAGTGGAATCAGAATGGACTCCGGTGACTAGTGGAGTCCCACAGGGTTCAGTTCTGGGCCCATTATTATTCATAATATATTAATGATTTAGACAACGGCATTAATAACATAATTTCCAAATTCGCCGATGACACTAAAATAGGAAATGCAATAATATCAGAAAGCGATAGAAGTAGCCTGCAATCAGATTTAAACAAGATATCAGAGTGGTCAGAAAATTGGCAGATGCCCTTTAACGTAAACAAATGCCTGATACTACAATAGGCTCCCGAAACAACAAATACGAATACCATATGAATGGAGAAAAGATAAAGAGCGTATCACAGATAAAAGACCAAGGAGTGCTTATCAATGAAAATCTAAAATCTACAAGCCAATGCACCGCAGCATCTAACAAAGCAAATAGAGCGCTAGGTTTCATTAAAAGAAATTTTCATTGTCATAGTAAAGACATAGTTGTACCACTATATTGTATTGTGAGGCCACATCTGGAGTATGCTGTGCAGTTTTGGTCTCCCTACTTAAAAAAAGACATAGAGAAACTAGAATCCGTTCAGCGTAGAGCAACAAAGTTAATCCCTTCCCTTAGAAATAAGCCATACAATGAGAGATTAAGAGAACTCGACCTGTTTTCGCTTAAGAAACGGAGAATAAGGGGACAGCTGATAGAGTGTTTTAAGATACTAAAAGGCTTTAGTAACGTAAATTCTAATAATCTATTTAAGATAGCCAAAGAAGGTTCCACAAGAGGAAACAAATTAAAACTAACAGGCAGGAAAGCGAACCTAGACATAACTAAAAATTTCTTCACCCACAGTATTATTAATGAGTGGAATAAGCTCCCTAATGAAGTTATTGACAGTGACTCGATATACACATTTAAAAAAAGGTTAGACACATATCACAGAAAAGTTGGTCTGCAGTAGAAGCTGATCACTGATAAGAGAACCTGGCGGAAATGAAAACGTTTTCAGTTGGAAAAGGGAAAAAAATAAAAATAAAAAAAGTGAAGGTGTGCATGCCTTTTCCTTTCCATTTCTAACTATACTATAAATTCCTTCAGGCGATTTCCAAGCCCTGCAAGGTTATTCACTTCTAACTATTTTCATGTACGGCATATTGCCGGAGGGAGCGGAGGGTGGGAGAGAGCCTTCATCTTTGCTATTCTTTCCTTCCACTTTCTCTTAGGGTTGCTATCTCTATTAGGATTAAGTCCTGGTCACCTCGTAGGGATCGTAAGATCTGTGGGGCCAGTGTATCTATGTAAATCTATGTAAATCTCTCTCTCTCTCTCTTTCTCTCTCTCTCTCTCTCTCTCTCTCTCTCTCTCTCTCTCTCTCTCTCTCTCTCTCTCTCTCTCTCTCTCTCTCTCTCTCTCTCTCTCTCTCAAGTAATTTTATTATTTATTTCAGCCCAACACCAAACACCTCTAATTAATTAATGAAAGCATATGTGCACCGGGAATGAATTGATAACATTTAGACACAAAGGCCAAGCACTGCGACCTGTAGAGATCATTGCTACTGATCCACCGTGATTCGAACCTGGGTTATCATACACAGATTTGTAAACACTCTAACCATTATACCACCATTTCTCTCAGAGGAATCCACTAATGCCTGGAACGCTTAACCATAGTTCAGTATCCCAGTATTTATGCTAGATGGACAAAGACATCATCTGTTAGTAGAAATGCACAGGACTGGAACTCAGGTTCTCTCAGTTGAAAGCCAAGATTGCCAATACTTCCACAAGATAGATATTCAGCTTGGGCCAAACTTGACAGAGGTAGTCATTCTTAAACCGGTATCACACGAGCGTTTTTCCCTCAACATTTATGCTCAACACTGGCCTGGCAGCTTCTGAGGTAAACATTTTAAATATTTCGGTTACGTAAATTTATCTATCATCAGTCTAGTTTCCGATACCAGTGCAAAATATTCCAGAAATGTTGCAGAAAAATCTTGATTATCGAATGTTGACTACAAAAGTTCTCGTGTGATATCGGCTTTAGACCTGGACAATACACCCAAAATACCAGATTAGTGAATATCATGTCCTTTTATCGACACGAAGATGAACACCGTGACAAAGCTCAGCATAGCCTATTTTTGTAGTGGTGGTGATGGTAGTGGTGGTTGTTGATGTACCTGTAATTGTTGTAGTGATGGTGATGGTAGTGGTGGTTGTTGATGTACCTGTAATTGTTGTAGTGGTGGTGATGGTAGTGGTGGTTGTTGATGTACCTGTAATTGTTGTAGTGGTGGTGATGGTAGTGGTGGTTGTTGATGTACCTGTAATTGTTGTAGTGGTGGTTGTTGATGCACCTGTAATTGTTGTAGTGGTGGTGATGGTAGTGGTGGTTGTGATGTACCTGTAATTGTTGTAGTGGTGGTGATGGTGGTTGTTGTACCTGTAATTGTTGTAGTGGTGGTGATGGTAGTGGTGGTTGTTGATGTACCTGTAATTGTTGTAGTGGTGGTGATGGTAGTGGTTGTTGTTGATATACCTGTAATTGTTGTAGTGGTGGTGATGTAGTGGGTGGTTGTTGATGTACTGTTGTTGTAGTGTGGGTGATGGTAGTGGTGGTTGTTGATGTACTGTAATTGTTGTAGTGGTGGTGATGGTATGGTGGTTGTTGATGTACCTGTAATTGTTGTAGTGGTGGTGATGGTAGTGGTGGTGTTGATATACCTGTAATTGTTGTAGTGGTGGTGATGGTAGTGGTGTGTTGTTGATGTACCTGTAATTGTTGTAGTGGTGGTGATGGTAGTGGTGGTTGTTGATGTACCTGTAATTGTTGTAGTGGTGGTGATGGTAGTGGTGGTTGTTGATGTACCTGTAATTGTTGTAGTGATGGTGATGGTAGTGTGTGTGATGTACCTGTAATTGTGTAGTGGTGGTGATGGTAGTGGTGGTTGTTGATGTACCTGTAATTGTTGTAGTGGTGGTTGTTGATGTACCTGTAATTGTTGTAGTGGTGGTGATGGTAGTGGTGGTTGTTGATGTACCTGTAATTGTTGTAGTGGTGGTGATGGTAGTGGTGGTTGTTGATGTACCTGTAATTGTTGTAGTGGTGGTGATGGTAGTGGTTGTTTGATGTACTGTATTGTTGTAGTGGTGGTGATGGTAGTGGTGGTTGTTGATGTACCTGTAATTGTTGTAGTGGTGGTGATGGTAGTGGTTGTTGTTGATGTACCTGTAATTGTTGTAGTGGTGGTTGTTGTTGATGTAGCAGTAGTTGTTGTAGTGGTGGTGGTGGTGGTTGTTGATGTAGCAGTAGTTGTTGTAGTGGTGGTGGTGGTGGTTGTTGATGTACCTGTAATTGTTGTAGTGGAGGTGATGGTAGTGGTGGTTGTTGTTGATGTACCTGTAATTGTTGTAGTAGTGGTTGTTGTTGATGTAGCAGTAGTTGTTGTAGTGGTGGTGGTTGTTGATGTAGCAGTAGTTGTTGTAGTGGTGGTGGTGGTGGTTGTTGATGTAGCAGTAATAGTTGTAGTGGTGGTGGTGGTGGTTGTTGATGTAGCAGTAATAGTTGTAGTGGTGGTGGTGGTGGTTGTTGATGTAGCAGTAATAGTTGTAGTGGTGGTGGTGGTGGTGGTGGTTGTTGATGTAGCAGTAATAGTTGTAGTGGTGGTGGTGGTGGTTGTTGATGTAGCAGTAGCTGTAGTACTAGTGGTGGTGGTGGTGGTTGATGTAGCAGTAATTGTTGTAGTATTGGTGGTGGTGGTGGTTGATGTAGCAGTAATTGTTGTAGTATTGGTGGTGGTGGTGGTTGATGTAGCAGTAGTTATTGTAACGGTTGTGGTGGTGGTTGTTGATGTAGCAGTAATAGTTGTAGTGGTGGTGGTGGTGGTTGATGTAGCAGTAGTTTTTGTAACGGTTGTGGTGGTGGTTGTTGATGTAGCAGTAATAGTTGTGGTGGTGGTGGTGGTGGTTGATGTAGCAGTAATTGTTGTAGTATTGGTGGTGGTGGTTGATGTAGCAGTAGTTGTTTTGGTGATGGTGGTGGTTGATGTAGTAGTAGTTGCTATAACGGTTGTGGTGGTGGTTGTTGATGTAGCAGTAATAGTTGTAGTGGTGATAGGGGTGGGGGTTGTTGATGTAGCAGTAATTGTTGTAGTGATAGTTGTGGTGGTGGTTGATGTAGCAGTAATAGTGGTGGTGGTGGAAGTGGTTGTTGATGTAGAAGTAGTTGTTGTAACAATGGTAGTGGGGTTTATTGGTGTAGCAGTAATATCATCTAAATATCATATATTTTCTGGCAATATAATTAACTTGTCAAAATATAATGTGTCCTCAAATTTATGCAAAAGGAAAAAATCTCGTTTGTCTCATTTCACAATTTTCTTTTCCTAAGCAAAACATATTGACGCTACCGACACAAATGTTGTTTCTCAAGTTACACATAAAGTCAAATCAAAGAAGGTAAACTCATTCTGTTACTGACAAGAATCTGGGGTGATATCGGAAAATAGAAAACATTGTGAGAACGAGGATAGTTTTTTTCTGATATGGATATATAAATATTGTAAATAATAATATAAATATCTAGAAATGTGTATGATTGTCGTGAGTGAATTATAATTGTATGATATTGTTAATTGTGCCTGTTATACATAGGACATGATCAACTGGGTCATGTAAGCAAGCGGTGCACATTATTGTTTATACAAATTGAATAAGCAATTGGTTACTATAAACAGCAATATCATGAAATCAACACAATGGGAATAGGATAATCTATATATCTATCTATCTATATATCTACCTATCTATCTATCTATCTATCTATCTACTCAGGCCCAATCCCCACTTTTTCTATTTTGTTGTTTCTTTAGTTTTCTTTCTTTCTCTTTCTTTTCTTTCTTTTTCTTTTCTTTTTTCTTCTTTTTTTTTGGGGGGGGGGCGACTCAGGACAGAGCAAGAATAGGAACAACACAAAACACAACAGAAAACAATGAACACATAAAAACAAACTACAAAATACAAACACGGATACTAGCAACAGTAAATCTCATACATGTGCAAGAAGTTGCAATACTGGAAATACACTGGAGGAGGAAGGAGGCTGAGCGATCTCGTTGAGGGGGATCACCGGCTTTTTTATCTTTCTCTCCCTTTCTCTCTTTCTCTGGCTTGTATCCATTCGGCCCCATTTAGCCAACTGTTTTAAGACGTTTATCCCCATCCAGGTGTCGATTTCTTCCTGGCGAGCGACAGCGAGCAAGCATTGTATGGAGAAATCCGGCTTCGCCGGAGACATTTTTCTATCGAAAAATGTACAAATTTAACTTGCTGTCAAAAAATATATATATGCTGGCTCGCTACCGCTCGCCAGGAAAATATTGACACCTGGATGGAGGTAAACGTCTTAAAACAGTAGGCTGAATGGGGCCGAAAGGATACAAGCCAGAGAGAGAGGGAGAGAAAAAGAAAAAAAACGAGGTTGGTATCTGCAGCAATCAAAAGCTCATTAGTCATTAGCCGAGACGACAGCCCAATGGCAAACTGTGAAGACCATTTTTGTACTGGACAAGGGAAGGGTGGACGGGGAGGAGGGTTGTGTGGGAAGGTGGGAGGGAGGCCTGTACAATCGCGCTAATAAGTGATCTCGGCACCAAGTATGTTTTGATCAATAATTAGTATCAGCAATATCTAAGCTTCATTTCTTCATATCGAGTGAAATATACAAACATGTTCCTACACTTACCCTCCCTATTTAACATCTGACAGACATTAATACAGCACAGAGCAAGCCAAACGTAATGCCAGTTGGGACTTGACTTATTAACGCGACCGTAAACGGTAGGACAGGTGGCGGTATTTCAAGAAGACTAGTCAGGATGGGTGTTGGTGGGGCTGTTGAGGTGGGGAAGGAGTTGTGGATAAAAGAGATAATGCGAAGATGTTTTTTTATATGTATGAACGGAGAAATTAATACATTTTTAGTAGCAATCTAACGGATACGCTCAGGTGCACTTATAATTAACCCAAGGAAACTGAGACACTCTTACTAGAAGGTTTACTGGGCGAATGTGACGCTCCTTCCAGTGGATAGCACATAAAACAAAACTACAAAGGGCTGGTGAAATAGAAACAATATGTGATTAGGTGGTATGGTTCCTTACCATCACCTTTGGGCCTTATACAGTATATGCCAATCCAGGATTATGTCATGCTGGAGATGTTCTTGGTTGACCAATCAGGTTGCGTGGTAGTTGTAGGTACTTGTCCTTTGATCCTGAATCTGGGTTTACCCCAGACAGGTAAGGTGGAAGGTCAAGCAATTTGGCCTGGGCAATCAATCACCTGTCTTGTTTTCCTTCTCATACTATTTTGAGACTTGGTTCATTTGGGCAGTGAGGGTGTGCGTTGGGCTGGTAGGGGTTTGGGGCTTGCAATTTCAGGGACAAGAGTGGGACGGGCTCTCGGACAATGGGGACTTCTTGTAATGAGGGAGGCCAGGCCAAAGCCTAGTTGTCGGGGCTTCCACTTGGGACACGGGAGACGTGGACCATGATGTTTTGGTCCAAAATTCCTGGTTAGACATGGGCGTAGAGGGGGAGTTTCTGAAGGGTCGTGTAGATGGGTTCTGTCGGACTTGCACTGTTGGGAGCGTCGGAGATTCCGGGGGTGTCATTGTAAGTTTTGGTTCTCGCTTAAGCAGAAATGAATAATGAAAATGAGCACATCTTAATCATAATATCCAGAGCACGTATGCACGCATTCACACACACACAATCACACACAATAAAAAATACACAAACACAAGTTCATAAAGAGACACACACACATACATACACACAAAGACAGACACACACACCAATTGCATCAACTCCCCGCCACACACCAAAACAATAACAACAAAGGAAAACACAATAATCCCCCCCCTCCCCCATCCAAACCCAAGGTCCCGACCCCCACCTCACCCCACATCTATTACTGATAAAAGCGGAGGCCCCAATATCAGGCAAAAGAATGAAAACTAGCTGGGGTGCTGTTGGCAGGTGGGTCCCGGCCATTCCTCTTCGGGAGTGGCTGGCGAGGGGGACGTTTATTGTCGCTAAATCTCGCGTCACTGGTTCGAGGTGGCGAGGAGCGTGAGAAGGGAAGTGGTGGGGGATGAGGGAGAGAGATGAGTGAGGCGTGAGGGATATGATGAAGAAAGGAAAGTGGGTAAAGGGTTTGGAAAGGTAAAGAAGAGGGTGAAGAGTTTGGAATAAATACTAGGTAAAAGGCGGGGACGAAAACACAAGGTGGACGAAGATTGTGGGAAGAAAAAGAAGCTGACTGTAGGGTGTGAAAATAAATAGAAAGTGCATGAACAATTTGCAAATATAGAATGTGAGCGAGGAACAGGATAATAGTAAGGTAATAGAAATGGTAGTCAGAGAATGGGATATATATAGGAGGAGAAAAACATGAGATAAGGATGAGGGACAGAGAGGTGGTGCGTGTTGGAAGGGTGAGATGAGGGAGGGAGGGATGAGTGTGAGAGAAGGATATGCAAGGTGGGAGCGGTGTTGGGGGGGATTTTAGGGAGGACAAATGGAGGAATGTACGAAAGGGAGGGTGAGAGGGCGGAGAGGCATAAAGGAATGAGAGCTATGTGTGGAAAGGGAAGAATTAGTGTAGCAAAGTGGGAGGTGAGGGACGAGGGAGAGGTGAGCGGAAAGTAAAGGGGAGGAGTTGTTTGGAGGCGATAATGGTGAAGGAGGATGACGTGTGTAGAAGGAGTGATGGATGTGAAGGGGGTGCCGCGTCCGAGTGAGTAAAAAGAGATGTAACTGTCACCTTAATAAAAAAAAAAAAAAAAGGAAACATTCTTACATTACTGAAATGTTTGTGGACATGCAGGTAATGTAATAGTTACTCTTCTGTAAATTAAAAAAAAAAAAAAAAAAAGATGTAGGGGCACAAGTGGGACTGGAGGAGTGTGCTATAAGAGAGGTCTGTGAAGGAAATAGGACATAGGGGAGAGTTGTGTTGTGGTCAGAAATTGGATTTTGTTTTTATTTATTTTTTCTATGTGAGTGAGGGAGACAAAAGGCAGAACTGCCTGTAGCAAGTGCCTCCCCCAAAGTTGAAAGAGTGACAGGGCCAAAATCAAAGGACGTTCGAGCCAAGATGTCTAGACACGCGGAGTTTGAAGCAATTTAAGTCATAGGAGGAGGGAAAGACAGATTCTGGGAGAGAGTATGTTTGTTATGCACCAAATAAAATATTACAACGGCCCACAATAGGCGTAGGGATGTGGCGACCCTGACGCCCGTCCCTTTTGTGGCACAAATAACCCCTGGAGGTTGGAACTGGGAATCCCACCTCCAGACTTTACTCCCCTTAATGGATCAGCAAGCCTCGGAGATGGGCCCTTTGCCTGCCGGGGTCACCGTACATATTGATGTTCCTGCCTACCCCTTTAAGGGGGGGCTCCTACTTATTTTCTCTGTCTCTCCTGTTCTCTCTTTTTCTGGCTTGTATCCATTCGGCCCCATTCAGCCAACTGTTTTAAGACGTATATCCCCATCCAGGTGTCGATATCTTCCTGGCGAGCGATAGCGAGCCAGCATTGTATGGAAAACTCCGGCTTCGCCGGAGACATTTTTCTATCGAAAAATGTACAAATTTAGTTTGCGGTAAAAAAATAAAAATATATATATATATATATGCTGGTTCGCTACCACTCGCCAGGAAAATATTGACACCTGGATGGGGGTAAACGTCTTAAAACAGTAGGCTGAATGGATACAAGCCAAACTCCCCTTCAGGGAGTGCAGGTTTGGATACTGACACAAAAGACCCAGGTACTTAGTCTTTTGATTACATAATTGACATATAACAATGTTTATCATTGGAATAAACATGCATTTACACATTAACTGGCATCATTTATGTTTAGCAACCCTTTCACGCATTTATGACGCAGAGGTTGCCAGATTAGCAATAAGAAATAGAGTTCTCTCACTCTTATAATTACCTCTCCAAAATTAGTGTTCTGCCCACAGCTAACTCAAAGACATTTGCAGAGGTTGAAGTAACTAAACTAAAGGTTTCTAAATACCCCTGATGGTAACAAAGGCTTTAAAGTATCCCCAATAGGCTCAAAATCGCGTCAAATGTCGGAGAGGGTTAAGTTATCTTCCTTCGAGTTGCTACATACTCTATATAGATCTGAATATTTATTCAGAATATTTGTATGGAAAAAAGGTTAAATAGTAACACTACAGATTCAATTAACAAAGTCTATATTTGTTGACTTAGTATATATTATGAATTAAAGATTCATTATTGGTTTCAGATTAAAAATACGAACGGTTCAGAGATAAAACATGTGTAATGTAAGTTATAAAATACTGATATACTGCAGAGTTATGACTGTCTTGATAGCATAATGCATAAGTGCGGGGAATTTCGGTGTGAGTATCCTAGGTTCGAGTCCTTGAAGTGCCACATATATATGTTGATTTCATTAATTGAGTTTAGAGGTAAAGTTGGTTGGTGAAAAAATATAATTATAAATGCCAAATATTGTAATGTAGTATTGGAATGATAATTATATAGATATACATATAGTATGAATTATGTAATATTACGAGGGTGGCCATACACAGAATGCCCCCAAGCGGACCTATTCCCTGTGAGAGGGACAACCCGAGCCAGTTTTGTGAAGGACTTACAGGATTGACCACTCAATTTAGGATCCGTCCAACTCCGAGGCCCTCTGTGTATCTTGTTAGCACTAGTTTTCTACAGTGGTGTTCGGCTAATCCATCCACTAACCTGCCTTACCCTTAGGTAAGCAGTACGGATTTGTATCAGGTTTACTCCCCTAGACAGGTTGCCAACCAAGGCTGACGAGTTCCATCCACCCGGATTTGTATAAGGTTGTCTCTCCTAGATGAGTTGCCGACCAAGGCTAACGAGTCCCATCGCTATGTGCTGTAATAATGTCTGTCAGATATTGAATAGGGTGGGTAAGTGTAGGAATAGGTGTGTATATCCCCCTCGAAATGATATACATTAAGTTTAGATATTGCTAAAACCAATTATGGATCAAAATACATTACTGTGCCTCTATATTTGTGGTTTGTTTTGTTTTATGGACTTTATGAATGTGTTAAGGGGGTCACCGGCTTTTTTTCTCTTTCTCTCATTGTTTTTCTTTTTCCCTGGCTTGTATCCATTCGGCCCCATTCAGCCAACTGTTTTAAGACGTTTATCCCCATCCAGGTGTGGATTTCTTCTTGGCGAGCGATAGCGAGCCAGCATTGTATGTAGAAATCCGGCTTCGCCGGAGAAATTTTTCAATCGAAAAATGTACAAATTTATCTTGCTGTAAATACAAAAATATATATATGCTGGCTCGCTACCGCTCGCCAGGAAAATATTGACACCTGAATGGGGGTAACCGTCTTAAAACAGTAGGCTGAATGGGGCCGAATGGATACAAGCCAAAGAGAGAGGGAGAGAAAGAGAAAAGAGGCGACGTGGGCTTCCTTAAGGTGACATAAACTCGCATATTCCTTCCTCAAACATTCCCTTCAGCCTTTTACACCTCTGTCTCTCCTCACATTGTACTCACCCCTTCTTCGCCCTAGAACCACCTTATTCCAATCGTCTTCATATCCCAAAGTCTCCCTCCCACCCTCACACACACACACACACACACACACACACCCCTCCCCGTGGCGTAACTGATAGCGCGTCTGGCTCACAACCAGAAGGTCCCGGGTTCGAGACCCGGGCGGGGAAGAGACATTTGGGCAAGTCTCCTAATGGTGTAGCCTCTGTTCACCTAGCAGTATAAATAGGAACCTGGAATAAGTGGACGAAGTTGTGACGTCCCATCTGGGGTTGGTGATCGGTTACAAGGTGAGATGGGTATCGTACTGGTCAACCTAAGCTACTGGTCAACCTAAGCCTTTGGGTGAGACTGGTACCGTAGTGAGAATGGTATCCTGCAGATTAACCCTAAGCCTTCGTTTCCAGATGTCGCCAATTGGCTAAAATACAGACTACACACACATCCACAGCCATTCCAACGATACATAAACACTTAACATGCATTTCACGCAATACATTCCAAGTTAAGGAGGCGCGATAATAATGAGCTTAGCTCGCATTGCGTGGATTCCCCTTGATGAACAAGTCGAGTGAGTGAACACACACACTCCATATAATTTACTTACTACTCCACTTGTTCCACTTTTCAGGTTATCTCTTCTTCCAATGTCTTCCCTATGCTCTCGATTTATACCTAGCGAGCGATAGCGAGCCACCATATTTTCGATAATGAGTTAGACAGCTGGCTAAACTTGTACATTTTTTGATAGAAAAAATCCTCCCGGCGAAGCCGGATTTCTCCATTAAATGATGGTTCGCTTTCGCTCGCCAGGAAAAAATCGACACTTGGATGGGGATAAACGTCTTAAAACAGTAAGCTGAATGGGGCCAAATGGATACAACCAAGAAAGAGAAAAAAGCAGGTCACCCACCTTAACACACACACACACCCCATATAATTTACTTACTACTCCACTTGTTCCACTCTTCTTCCAATGTCTTCCCTATGCTCTCCCTTTTATTGACCATACTTCTTCAGCCTCCCTTAAGCCGGTATCACACGAGCGCGTTTGCACTCAACATTTATCCTCAACACTGGTCTGGCAGCTTATGTGGTCAACATTTAAAATATTTCGGTTGCCTAAATTCATCTATCATCAGTCTAGTCTCCGATACCAGTGCAAAATATTCTAGAAATGTTGCCAGAAAAATGTTGATCATCGAATGTTGACTATAAAAGCTCTCGTGTGATACCAACTTTACATATTCACTTTCATCGTTGTCACCCTTCTCCCCCCTTTCCAATTTTGGCAGCCCTCTTCTCCAATCCTAGCACTTCTTCTCCAATCCTAGCACTTCTTCTCCAATCCTAGCACTTCTTCTCCAATCCTAGCACTTCTTCTCCAATCCTAGCACTTCTTCTCCAATCCTAGCACTTCTTCTCCAGTCCTAGCACTTCTCCAATCCTAGCACTTCTTCTCCAGTCCTAGCACTTCTTCTCCAATCCTAGCATTTCTTCTCCAATCCTAGCACTTCTTCTCCAATCCTAGCACTTATTTTCCAATCCTAGCACTTCTTCTCCAATCCTAGCACTTCTTCTACAATCCTAGCACTTCTTCTCCAATCCTAGCACTTCTTCTCCAAGCCTAGCACTTTTTCTCCAATCCTAGCACTTCTTCTCCAATCCTAGCACTTCTTCTCCAATCCTAGCACTTCTTTTCCAGTCCTAGCACTTCTTCTCCAATCCTAGCACTTCTCCAATCCTAGCACTTCTTCTCCAGTCCTAGCACTTCTTCTCCAAAACTAGCACTTCTTCTCCAATCCTAGCACTTATTCTCCAATCCTAGCACTTCTTCTCCAATCCTAGCACTTTTTCAATCCTAGCACTTCTGCAATCCTAGCACTTCTTCAATCCTAGCACTTCTTCAATCCTAGCACTTCTTCAATCCTAGCACTTCTTTAATCCTAGCACTTCTCCAATCCTAGCACTTCTTCAATCCTAGCACTTCTTCAATCCTAGCACTTCTTCAATCCTAGCACTTCTTTAATCCTAGCACTTCTCCAATCCTAGCACTTCTTCAATCCTAGCACTTCTCCAATCCTAGCACTTCTCCAATCCTAGCACTTCTCCAATCCTAGCACTTCTTCTCCAATCCTAGCACTTTTTCAATCCTAGCACTTCTCCAATCCTAGCACTTCTCCAATCCTAGCACTTTTTCAATCCTAGCACTTCTTCAATCCTAGCACTTCTCCAATCATAGCACTTCTTCAATCATAGCACTTCTCCAATCCTAGCACTTCTTCAATCCTAGCACTTCTCCAATCCTAGCACTTCTTCAATCCTAGCACTTCTCCAATCCTAGCACTTCTCCAATCCTAGCACTTCTTCTCCCAAACTTACATTGGCTATTCCCTCCTCCTTCACTATTCTGTCCTCTCTTCACACTCACAAAAGTCCCCCCCCCCTCCCCCTTTTACTTTCCATCTCACTCTGACTATAAGAGTTGGATGCAAAATGTATTCCCTATGGATTTCCTCCTGTTTTGGTCTTGGATTGCATGATAGGGCACATGCACGTGATTTTTCCGTCAATTTTCCATGAGCAAGTTTTTTCTCGTTATATTTCAGGACTTGTTTGCACTGGTATCGGTAACTAGACTGAAGGTAGATTATGTTAGGCGGTTGAATTCTGATAAAGTGTAATTTTTAAAGCTGCCAGGCCATAATTGCGCGTAAAAATTGCTCGATAAACGACTCGTGTGACTCCAGCCTAACGAGGGCATACTCTCTAAATAATCATGTTCATCGGAATCTTGGTACTTCTCTTAATAATCTTAAAATATTGATTAGAAAATATAAAAATTATGAAATTTGTAGAAGTATGCCCATCTTTAATCACTCGACCGCATATATAATTTGTAGAAGTATGCCCATCTTTAATCACTCGACCACATATATAATTTGTAGAAGTATGCCCATCTTTAATCACTCGACCACATATATAATTTGTAGAAGTATGCCCATCTTTAATCACTCGACCGCATATATAATTTGTTTGCTATGTGTATGAAGGAGACAAAAGGCAAAGCTGCCTGTAACAAGTGTCTCCTCCAACATTGAAAAAGTGATAGTCGCAATGTTAACATCAGCATCACTTTCGACCATACTGGAAAACATAAGAAGATAATATACCGACAAGCAGCAGAAGACCAGCATACACAAATATCACCTCTTCAGGTGCGCTGATCATCCACGCAGTTGTCCTACCACCAGCGCGCGCATTTCTAGGGGGTCTATTTAATCCCCCTAAAAATTTCCCCTGCACTTATGACCTTCTGACCTCCAAATACCAGCCCTGGGACATGGGAGCCAACGTCATGACCATCTCGACGAGAACCAGGTAGAGTCAGCAATTCAACGGCTAAAAAAAAAAACTTACATGTAAGAAGTTTTGAGCCTAGAATTACCCTCCCATTCAGGAAGTATATCTGGCCATGGTCAAGATACTTTAAGGTCTGTGGAGTTCTTTTCCCTACTGGTTAACTATTGTTCTTACATACCATGGCAGAGTGAAAACATTAGGATCTCTTTTAGGCTGCTAATTTGATATTGGAAGTAGCACCGAAGGGCATGCCACAAACTGACTTCCAGTCTCAATCCCGCACTCTAACAAACTGTTAAAGAAAGCTTTGCCATGGCAAGCCAACCCTAACGGTTCGGGCTTTGCGAGATAACGTCTGAATAACGGCACTTAGCATACAGAAATCCATCCTGTATCTGTTCAACACCATGGTCAAGGACATATGCTGTAAAAAGGTTTAATCACCATCCCTGGGTTCTTTGAACACTCTTACAAACGGTCAGAGGCAGATTGAGCGAAATAGTAAGTTCATGATCTTCCTTATTCCTCACGTTAGCACGATACTTCGTTGCTGTGTCATGACACTACTAACTTAGTATTAACCTCTCAGCTGCGCAGCCCCTGTAGTATACACCATACCCCTGTGCGTAGGTATTTATATGTATTCCTCACTAAAATCGTTAATTTACCGTAAATATAATTAATATTTATTCATATGCGCCTATTTTACGTTTAATATGAAGATAGTAACATGTTACAACAATAAAACAAGTGGAAATATCATTTGTATGGTCAAAATTGCGAATTGATAGCGAGTGGTTCAGTCAACAATTGTGAGCCAGCCGGCCTCACATCCTCCTCTCTCGAGGCATGGAGAGACTGAGGCCTGTATCTCGCTCTCTCGCTCTTTCTCACGCATAGACACACACATGACCACACCCTATTATTGGTTTGGAAATGTTTACACGAAAATATACCAATGAATTAGGGAATAACAGGGAAAATAGGTGATAATTGAGGGGGGGGGGGGGGGGGGTTAAGGGGGGAAGGAGGGGATGTGGAGGAGTGATATGAGGCATGTAGGGAAAAAACAAAAAATAAAAAAACAGTTTCAAGTGCTACTGGGGCTTTTTAAAAGTTATTTTTCAGGCCTAGGACCTTAAGAGTCTCCCCGCAGTCGCCCAGTAAAACCTCTTAAGTCTCTCCCCGCAGCTGCCAGGTTAAAGACCCTACACCAAGAGTACCGGAACAGAACTTCATCACCGACTAGTATAAAGGTCAGGACAGACGAGCAGTCATAACATAGGACGTGTCCTCGTTCATGCTCGCGTTAGTCCGATGGTATGCACCCTATGTCATGACATGAGGAACTACCATTCAAGACCCAAAACCAACTAGTCCATCTGTATCCCAACCCCCCATTAACCACACGGCAGGACCACCTAAGCGGCTCGACGGAACACAGAGAAAGGACTCAGCGACTCACCTTCACCCACCTGTGCCTGCAGCTTCAGATCTACTCAGTGATTAGAATAGAAGTTATATTAATTCTTACACCAGTGCGACCCAGGTGTATCTCTTCAATTAATATCATCAGTGAAAGAGAGCTCAGTGTATTCTATCGTTCCATCGTGGATCCTCGTCCGTGCTAGGCCATATATATATTGTGAATTATTCTATGTACCAGTGCTAAGTGAATTATTTTATGTCTTGTGATTACGTGAAAATTAAAAGGAAACTTATGTGTGTACTCAGTATTATATTTAACCAGTATAGGGTTATGGATTGTGATTCGAGACTTAAAACAATTGAAGAATGATTAATTCACTCTAATTTAAAGTTAGTAGCTAGACTTGATAACGGTCGACAATGAATAAGTTAATTAAAGACAAAATCTGCGAAAATGTGTTGAAAAATGTTACCGTACTGGCTAGAAAATGTTATGGCTATGTTACTGGCAAGAACAAAATAGAGATTAATAGAGATAAGCATGAAAGAAGAGGAAAGAAAAAGGAATATGCTATAGTTAATATGACGGACAGATATTGGGAGGGGAAATGAGACGCCAGGATGGGATAGGGGGAGTAAATATGGGACAGGAGGTGGCCAGATGAAGGAAGGAGAGGAAACAAAAATGCTAGAAGGAAAAAGATGTAAAGCCGCGAGAGACTTGAGAGGTTTTAACACCTTACGAGCGGCCTATGCGGTTTATTTATGTGTACCGCACAGCGGGGTGTTTTTAGCCAAAATAGGGCTGTTTACGTGATCATTTTCATGCCTAAATAAGACCCAGAACGTAAAACAAGTACCTATCCCTGAAAGGGCATAAACAGAGCTTTCGAAGGACACCATAACGATCCTTGTATGATGGATAGTTTTCTTGCAATAACCGTGCAACGCGAGTGCAAAAAGCAGGTAATTCGGTACTTTCGGTACATAATTGAGTATGTAGCGAGTGAGAGAGCTGAGATTTGTGTCAGTAGGTTCGCCGCGGTGGTCTGGAGCAGTCATACGCTCGCTAGTCTCCTGCCACCACTTGTCTCTCTCTCTCAGCCACATTACGTGCTGAAATTGCCACTCGAGTTATGTCGAGCGCCGCCACATAGTCCAGCTTTATTTAACTCGACTTATGTTGCTCGCCTCTAATTAAGGGTTAAGACGTTCGTTCCGTTAGTTTGGCGATTTTGAGACCTTTCGCCTAATTATGTTGTTAATATTAAAACCTTTCGTGCCATTTAGGTGTGTATTTTTTCCTGGCAAGCGAAAGCGAGCCTCTAATTTTAGAAGGAACCGGCATTCGGCCGGCACATTTTTCTACCGAAAAATTTACACATTTATCTTGAAAGGGAGTCTGGGGGGGTTTTTCTAAGCTTGATAGAGGTCTAGCGAGGAAACTCAAAAATAAATAAATAAATATAATTATGGACCAAAAACCAAGTACTGCCCCCTCAGGGTCGTCCATTGCACCTTACCTGAACAACGAACTTGGATCTTACCTATCATGGGTTACACCCAGAATAAAGAGGATAAGTTGAGAGACAGGTGTGTGTATGTTTGTGTGTGTGTCTGTGTGTGTGTGTGACAGGAGATGACGAAGGTGATATGGCTTGCGTGGAGACTAATTGGAACGGACATGAGATGAAGGATTACTGTTACAGGCAGACAGGACGACAGACAGGACCACAAATAGACAGACAGACATATAGATTGACAGACATATAGATTGACAGGCATATAGATTGACAGTCATATAGATTGACAGTCATATAGATTGACAGGTATATAGATTGACAGGCATATAGATTGACAGACATATAGATTGACAGTCATATAGATTGACAGTCATATAGATTGACAGTCATATAGATTGACAGACATATAGATTGACAGTCATATAGATTGACAGTCATATAGATTGACAGTCATATAGATTGACAGTCATATAGATTGACAGGCATATAGATTGACAGTCATATAGATTGACAGTCATATAGATTGACAGTCATATAGATTGAAAGGCATATAGATTGACAGTCATATAGATTGACAGGCATATAGATTGACAGTCATATAGATTGACAGTCATATAGATTGACAGTCATATAGATTGACAGTCATATAGATTGACAGTCATATAGATTGACAGTCATATAGATTGACAGACACATAGATTGACAGACTTATAGATTGACAGACTTATAGATTGACAGGCATATAGATTGACAGTCATATAGATTGACAGACATATAGATTGACAGTCATATAGATTGACACTCATATAGATTGACAGTCATATAGATTGACAGTCATATAGATTGACAGTCATATAGATTGACATGCATTTAGATTGACAGTCATAAAGATTGACAGTCATATAGATTGACAGACATATAGATTGACAGTCATATAGATTGACAGACATATAGATTGACAGTTATATAGATTGACAGTCATATAGATTGACAGGCATATAGATTGACAGTCATATAGATTGACAGTTATATAGATTGACAGTTATATATATTATCAGTCATATAGATTGACAGTCATATAGATTGACAGTCATATAGATTGACAGACATAGATTGACAGTCATATAGATTGACAGTCATATAGATTGACAGTCATATAGATTGACAGTCATATAGATTGACAGTCATATAGATTGACAGACATATAGATTGACAGTCATATAGATTGACAGTCATATAGATTGACAGTCATATAGATTGACAGTCATATAGATTGACAGACATATAGATTGACAGTCATATAGATTGACAGTCATATAGATTGACAGTCATATAGATTGACAGTCATATAGATTGACAGTCATATAGACTTACACACATAGATTGACAGTCATATAGATTGACAGACATATAGATTGACAGACATATAGATTGACAGTCATATAGATTGACAGTCATATAGATTGACAGTCATATAGATTGACAGTCATATAGATTGACAGTCATATAGATTGACAGTCATATAGATTGACAGGCATATAGATTGACAGTCATATAGATTGACAGTCATATAGATTGACAGACATATAGATTGACAGACATATAGATTGACAGACCTATAGATCGACAGTATATAGATTGACAGTCATATAGATTGACAGTCATATAGATTGACAGTCATATAGATTGACAGTCATATAGATTAACAGTCATATAGATTGACAGTCATATAGATTGACAGTCATATAGATTGACAGTCATATAGATTGACAGGCATATAGATTGACAGTCATATAGATTGAATGGCATATAGATTGACAGGCAATTAGATTGACAGTCATATAGACAGACAGACATATGGATTGACAGACATATAGATTGACAGTCATATAGATAGACAGTCATATAGATTGACAGTCATATAGATTGACAGTCATATAGATTGACAGTCATATAGATTGACAGTCATATAGATTGACAGTCATATAGATTGACAGTCATATAGATTGACAGTCATATAGATTGACAGTCATATAGATTGACAGGCATATAGATTGACAGTCATATAGATTGACAGTCATATAAATTGACAGTCATATAGATTGACAGTAATATAGATTGACAGCCAGATAGATTGAGTCATATAGATTGACAGTCATATAGATTTACAGTCATATAGATTGACAGTCATATAGCTTGACAGTCATATAGATTGACAGTCATATAGATGGACAGTCATATAGATTGACAGGCATATAGATTAACAGGCATATAGATTGACAGGCATATAGATTGACAGGCATATAGATTGACAGTCATATAGACAGACAGACATATGGATTGACAGACATATAGATTGACAGTCATATAGATTGACAGTCATATAGATTGACAGTCATATAGATTGACAGTCATATTGATTGACAGGCCTATAAATTGACAGTCATATAGATTGACAGACATATAGATTGACAGTCATATAGATTGACAGTCATATAGATTGACAGGCATATAGATTGACAGGCGTATACATTGACAGGCATATAGATTGACAGTCATATAGATTGACAGACATATAGATTGAGTCATATAGATTGACAGATGAATAGATTGACAGTCATATAGATTGACAGTCATATAGATTGACAGTCATATAGATTGACAGGCATATAGATTGACAGTCATATAGATTGACAGTCATATAGATTGACAGGTATATAGATTGACAGGCGTATAGATTGACAGTCATATAGATTGACAGTCATATAGATTGACAGTCATATAGATTGACAGACATATAGATTGACAGACATATAGATTGACAGACATATAGATTGACAGTCATATAGATTGACAGTCATATAGATTGACAGTCATATAGATTGACAGTCATATAGATTGACAGTCATATAGATTGACAGTCATAGATTGAGTCATATAGATTGACAGACATATAGATTGACAGACATATAGATTGAAAGACATATAGATTGACAGTCATATAGATTGACAGGCATATAGATTGACAGTCATATAGATTGACAGACATATAGATTGACAGTCATATAGATTACAGTCATATAGATTGACAGTCATATAGATTGACAGGCATATAGATTGACAGTCATATAGATTGACAGGCATATAGATTGACAGTCATATAGATTGACAGTCATATAGATTGACAGTCATATAGATTGACAGACATAGATTGACAGGCATATAGATTGACAGTCACATAGATTGACAGACATAGTTTGACAGACATATAGATTGACAGGCATATAGATTGACAGTCATATAGATTGACAGTCATATAGATTGACAGTCATATAGATTGACAGGCATATATATTGACAGTCATATAGATTGACAGGCATATAGATTGACAGGCATATAGATTGACAGCAGATAGATTGACAGTCATATAGATTGACAGACATATAGATTGACAGTCATATAGATTGACAGTCATATAGATTGACAGTCATATAGATTGACAGACATATAGATTGACAGTCATATAGATTGACAGTCATATAGATTGACAGTCATATAGATTGACAGGATTGACAGCATATAGATTGACAGTCATATAGATTGACAGTCATATAGATTGACAGTCCTATAGATTGACAGGCATATAGATTGACAGACATATAGATTGACAGTCATATAGATTGACAGTCATATAGATTGATTGACAGTCATATAGATTGACAGTCATATAGATTGATAGTCATATAGATTGACAGACATATATATTGACAGTCATATAGATTGACAGTCATATAGATTGACAGTCATATAGATTGACAGTCATATAGATTGACAGTCATATAGATTGACAGGCATATAGATTGACAGGCATATAGATTGACAGACATCTAGATTGACAAGCATATAGATTGACAGTCACATAGATTGACAGACATAGATTGACAGACATAAATTGACAGACATAGATTGACAGACATAGATTGACAGGCATATAGATTGAGTCATATAGATTGACAGACATATAGATTGACAGGCATATAGATTGACAGTCATATAGATTGACAGGCATATAGATTAACAGGCATATAGATTGACAGTCATATAGATTAACAGTCATATAGATTGACAGGTATAGATTGACACATATAGATTGACAGACATATAGATTGACAGTCATATAGATTGACAGACGAACAGGCATATAGATTGACAGTCATATAGATTGACAGGATAGATTGACAGTCATATAGATTGACAGTCATATAGATTGACATTCATATAGATTGACTTGACAGCATATAGATTGACAGACCTATAGATTGACAGGCATATAGATTGAGTCATATAGATTGACAGGCATATAGTTGACAGTCATATAGATTGACAGTCATATAGATTGACAGTCATATAGATTGACATGACAGTCATATAGATTGACAGTCATATAGATTGACAGGCATATAGATTGACAGACATAGATTGACAGACATAGATTGACAGACATAAATTGACAGACATAGATTGACAGACATA
Organism: Paralithodes platypus; assembly: GCA_032716605.1. NCBI lineage: Eukaryota > Metazoa > Arthropoda > Malacostraca > Decapoda > Lithodidae > Paralithodes > Paralithodes platypus. The sequence continues at coordinate 1,572,685 of CM064510.1, forward strand.
TTGACAGACACATATTGACAGACATAGATTGACAGACACAGATTGACAGACACAGATTGACAGACATAGATTGACAGTCATATAGATTGACAGTCATATAGATTGACAGTCATATAGATTGACAGTCTTATAGATTGACAGTCATATAGATTGACAGACATATATAGATTGACAGACATATAGATTGACAGGCATATAGATTGACAGTCATATAGAAGTCATATAGATTGACAGGCATATAGATGACAGTCATATAGATTGACAGTCATATAGTTTGACAGTCATATAGATTGACAGTCATATAGATTGACAGACATATAGATTGACAGTCATATAGATTGACAGTCATATAGATTGAGAGGGAAATAGATTGAGAGTCATATAGATTGACAGACTTATAGATTGGCAGATATATAGATTGACAGGCATATAGATTGACAGACAAATATATCGACAGTCATATAGATTGAGTCATATAGATTGACCATCATATAGATTGACATTCATATAGATTGACAGTCATATAGATTGACAGTCATATAGATTGACAGACATATAGATTGACAGTCATATGGATTGACAGTCATATAGATTGACAGGCATATAGATTGACAGTCATATAGATTGACAGGCATATAGATTGACAGTCATATAGATTGACAGTCATATAGATTGACAGTCATATAGATTGACAGTCATATAGATTGATAGGCATATAGATTGACAGGCAAAAAGATTGACAGTCATATAGATTGACAATCATATAGATTGACAGTCATATAGATTGACAGTTATATAGATTTACAGTTATATAGATTAACAGTCATATAGATTGACAGTCATATAGATTGACAGTCATATAGATTGAGTCATATAGATTGACAAATCATATAGATTGACATTCATATAGATTGACAGTCATATAGATTGACAGTCATATAGATTGACAGTCATATAGATTGACAGTCATATAGATTGACAGTCATATAGATTGACAGTCATATAGATTGACAGTCATATAGATTGACAGTCATATAGATTGACAGTCATATAGATTGACAGGCATATAGATTGACAGTCATATAGATTGACAGTCATATAGATTGACAGACATATAGATTGACAGTCATATAGATTGACAGACATATAGATTGACAGACATATAGATTGACAGTCATGGATTGACAGTCATATAGATTGACAGGCATATAGATTGACAGTCATATAGATTGACAGTCATATAGATTGACAGTCATATAGATTGACAGTCATATAGATTGACAGTCATATAGATTGACAGTCATATAGATTGACAGTCATATAGATTGACAGTCATATAGATTGACAGTCATATAGATTGACAGTCATATAGATTGACAGTCATATTGATTGACAGGCATATAGATTGAGTCATATAGATTGACAGACATATAGATTGACAGGCATATAGATTGACAGTCATATAGATTGACAGTCATATAGATTGACAGACATATAGATTGACAGTCATATAGATTGACAGTCATATAGATTGACAGTCATATAGATTGACAGTCATATAGATTGACAGTCATATTGATTGACAGGCATATAGATTGAGTCATATAGATTGACAGACATATAGATTGACAGGCATATAGATTGACAGTCATATAGATTGAAGTCATATAGATTGACAGACATATAGATTGACAGTCATATAGATTGACACATATAGATTGACAGTCATAGATTGACAGTCATATAGATTGACAGAATATAGATTGATAGTCATATAGATTGACAGACATATAGATTGACAGTCATATAGATTGACAGTCATATAGATTGACAGTCATATAGATTGACAGTCATATAGATTGACAGGCATATAGATTGACAGACATATAGATTGACAGGCATATAGATTGACAGTCATATAGATTGACAGGCATATAGATTAACAGGCATATAGATTGACAGTCATATAGATTAACAGTCATATAGATTGACAGTCATATAGATTGATAGACATATAGATTGACAGTCATATAGATTGACAGTCATATAGATTGACAGTCATATAGATTGACAGTCATATAGATTATATAGATTGTATAGATTGACAGTCATATAGATTGACAGGCATATAGATTGACAGTCATATAGATTGACAGTCATATAGATTGACAGTCATATAGATTGACAGTCATATAGATTGACAGTCATATAGATTGACAGGCATATAGATTGACAGTCATATAGATTGACAGTCATATAGATTGACAGTCATATAGATTGACAGTCATATAGATTGACAGACATATAGATTGACAGGCATATAGATTGACAGTCATATAGATTGACAGACATATAGTTTGACAGACATATAGATTGACAGTCATATAGATTGACAGTCATATAGATTGACAGACATATATATTGACAGTCATATAGATTGACAGTCATATAGATTGACAGTCATATAGATTGACAGTCATATAGATTGACAGTCATATAGATTGACAGTCATATAGATTGACAGGCATATAGATTGACAGTCATATAGATTGACAGACATATAGATTGACAGTCATATAGATTGACAGTCATATAGATTGACAGTCATATAGATTGACAGTCATATAGATTGACAGTCATATAGATTGACAGTCATATAGATTGACAGTCATATAGATTGACAGGCATATAGATTGACAGTCATATAGATTGACAGGCATATAGATTGACAGTCATATAGATTGACAGGCATATAGATTGACAGTCATATAGATTGACAGTCATATAGATTGACAGACATATAGATTGACAGTCATATAGATTGACAGACATATAGATTGACAGTCATATAGATTGACAGTCATATAGATTGACAGTCATATAGATTGAGAGACAGTTAACATGAACAACAGAGCAGTCAGACACAATAGACAGAAAGAGACAAAGAAAAATATGAAATTAAAGGAAAATTAAATGGTAGAAACTACGATAAACAAAACGATAGGTAGAAATACGGACCAAAAGACATACAGCCAGGGTCACATGCAATAGACATACAGCCAGGGTCACATGCAAAAGACATACAGCCAGGGTCACATGCAAAAGACATACAGCCAGGGTCACATGCAAAAGACATACAGCCAGGGTCACATGCAAAAGACATACAGCCAGGGTCACATGCAAAAGACATACAGCCAGGGTCACATGCAAAAGACATACAGCCAGGGTCACATGCAAAAGACATACAGCCAGGGTCACATGCAAAAGACATACAGCCAGGGTCACATGCAAAAGACATACAGCCAGGGTCACATGCAAAAGACATACAGCCAGGGTCACATGCAAAAGACATACAGCCAGGGTCACATGCAAAATGAGTTACAATGTATATTTAGTATCTCGGAGACCTTGTGATCCATTCCGAGGAGATACTGGAAGTGGAAGGAGAGAGACTGTTTAGTGCTCTACACTCTTTACAGAGTGTGCAAAATACTACTGAAGAACTGTTTACAACTTCGGAGGGAAGTTTGTTCCAGGTAGAACAGATCTTATGTGTGAAAAAGTTTCCACAAATACTAGTGCTGAACCTTTCCAATTCTAATTTCCAGTCATGGTTGCGTGTTGTATTCATATTGAGGCTAAACATTTTGTTATAATCCACATTGTCAAACCCATTAAGTATTTTAAATACTTCAATGAGCTGACCTCGTAGTCTGCGTGTCTCCAACAGTAAGAGATCAAGAGCTCTCAACCGGTCCTCATAGCTCATTCTTCTTAGCGATGGAATAAGCTTTGTAGCTCTAAGCTTGTACTCTTTCTAGTCGCTCTATCTTTCCTGAGTGCTGGAGACCAGAATTGAACAGCATACTCCAGGAGAGGCCGTGTCAGAGCGTTGTAAAGTGTGAGGACTATTTCCTTATTTCTATATTTAAATTGCCTCTTAACCCTTTCACGCATATGACGCTATTTTGAGCCTATTGGAGATACTTTAAAGCCTTTCCAGAGTGCGAGCCAGACTGTGGGGTACGGAACGTACTTTTCTCTTTTTTTTTGGCGTACGGGTAAACACCTACTAGACGATCGTCAACATGGACTGAGAAACGATCTTTCTTGAAATTTATTTACTAATTTTGAACGAAGATGAACCACCACCGTAATTCAACAATGAATATTAACTAGGAACATATATTAACCCCTTCTGTGCCGGAGACGTCTTTTTGTATTCATTATAGCTACATTTAGACGATTTTACGTATCTTAGGAAGGATATATGGTAACTAAAAGGATTAATTGAGATGGTCTGTAGTTTTTAATTGGTTGACGTCCTTCCAAAGATGCATAAAATCGTCTAATAGTCGCCAAAATAAAGTGGAAAAGATGTAGTCGGTAAAGAAGGGGTTAAGACCAAGCGATCACGTAGCCTGCAGTTGCCCACATATTCAAGTCCATGGAAATATATTGGGCATCATTGAATTACGAGTGTAGTGGTTAACTCATGATTACGAGTGTAGTGGTTAACTCATGATTACGAGTGTAGTGGTTAACTCATGATTACGAGTGTAGTGGTTAACTCATGATTACGAGTGTAGTGGTTAACTCATGATTACGAGTGTAGTGGTTAACTCATGATTACGAGTGTAGTGGTTAACTCATGATTACGAGTGTAGTGGTTAACTCATGATTACGAGTGTAGTGGTTAACTCATGATTACGAGTGTAGTGGTTAACTCATGATTACGAGTAGTGGTTAACTCATGATTACGAGTGTAGTGGTTAACTCATGATTACGAGTGTAGTGGTTAACTCATGATTACGAGTGTAGTGGTTAACTCATGATTACGAGTGTAGTGGTTAACTCATGATTACGAGTGTAGTGGTTAACTCATGATTACGAGTGTAGTGGTTAACTCATGATTACGAGTGTAGTGGTTAACTCATGATTACGAGTGTAGTGGTTAACTCATGATTACGAGTGTAGTGGTTAACTCATGATTACGAGTGTAGTGGTTAACTCATGATTACGAGTGTAGTGGTTAACTCATGATTACGAGTGTAGTGGTTAACTCATGATTACGAGTGTAGTGGTTAACTCATGATTACGAGTGTAGTGGTTAACTCATGATTACGAGTGTAGTGGTTAACTCATGATTACGAGTGTAGTGGTTAACTCATGATTACGAGTGTAGTGGTTAACTCATGATTACGAGTGTAGTGGTTAACTCATGATTACGAGTGTAGTGGTTAACTCATGATTACGAGTGTAGTGGTTAACTCATGATTACGAGTGTAGTGGTTAACTCATGATTACGAGTGTAGTGGTTAACTCATGATTACGAGTGTAGTGGTTAACTCATGATTACGAGTGTAGTGGTTAACTCATGATTACGAGTGTAGTGGTTAACTCATGATTACGAGTGTAGTGGTTAACTCATGATTACGAGTGTAGTGGTTAACTCATGATTACGAGTGTAGTGGTTAACTCATGATTACGAGTGTAGTGGTTAACTCATGATTACGAGTGTAGTGGTTAACTCATGATTACGAGTGTAGTGGTTAACTCATGATTACGAGTGTAGTGGTTAACTCATGATTACGAGTGTAGTGGTTAACTCATGATTACGAGTGTAGTGGTTAACTCATGATAACGAGTGTAGTGGTTAACTCATGATTACGAGTGTAGTGGTTAACTCATGATTACGAGTGTAGTGGTTAACTCATGATAACAAGTGTAGTGGTTAACTCATGATTACGAGTGTAGTGGTTAACTCATGATTACGAGTGTAGTGGTTAATTCATGATTACGAGTGTAGTGGTTAACTCATGATTAGTAAACTGATGATTAAGGGGAGATCTCCACTTGAGGGATTTTTTCTTGACTCCTTTCTCCCTCATGTTTAGCCCCATTGCTTTTCTAATTTTAAGACGTTCGCCCCATTATTTTGACGATTTTAAGAACTTTCGACCCATTTCTGTCAATTTTAAGACCTTTCGTGCCATTTAGGTGTCGATTTTATCCTGGCGAGCGATAGCGAGCCTGTAATATAAGAGGAACCGGCTTTCAGCCGGGACATTTTTCTACCGAAAAATGTACAAATTTATCTTGAAAGGAGCTCAAGCGGGTGCAATCTTAAGCTTGATGGATATCTAGAGACCAAACTAAAAACCTCCCCTTAAAGGAAACCGCTCTCGCAATTCGTTCGTATAGTCCTTCTACAAAACTACAAAACTTGGCCGCAAAGGTGGCACTAGGAGGTGCTAAATAGTATGACCATGTAACACCATAATATATATATGAGGGAACAGGAATGGCTTAACATACAACATAAATACAAGTTAGATAATAGAATTAGCAGTGTATCGTATATGAGGGAACAGGAATGGCTTAACATACAACATAAATACAAGTTAGATAATAGGATTAGCAGTGTATCGTATATGAGGGAACAGGAATGGCTTAACATACAACATAAATACAAGTTAGATAATAGAATTAGCAGTGTATCGTATATGAGGGAACAGGAATGGCTTAACATACAACATAAATACAAGTTAGATAATAGAATTAGCAGTGTATCGTATATGAGGGAACAGGAATGGCTTAACATACAACATAAATACAAGTTAGATAATAGAATTAGCAGTGTATCGTATATGAGGGAACAGGAATGGCTTAACATACAACATAAATACAAGTTAGATAATAGAATTAGCAGTGTATCGTATATGAGGGAACAGGAATGGCTTAACATACAACATAAATACAAGTTAGATAATAGGATTAGCAGTGTATCGTATATGAGGGAACAGGAATGGCTTAACATACAACATAAATACAAGTTAGATAATAGAATTAGCAGTGTATCGTATATGAGGGAACAGGAATGGCTTAACATACAACATAAATACAAGTTAGATAATAGAATTAGCAGTGTATCGTATAATCAATTAAACACCTACCTAACTGGCTATTTCAACTGCCTTTCTCCCTCATGTTTAGCCCCATTGCTTTTGAAATTTTAAGACGTTCGCCCCATTAGTTTGGCGATTTTAAGAAGTTTCACCCCATTTATGTCACTTTTAAGATCTTTCGTCCCATTTAGGTGTCGATTTTTTCCTGGCGAGCGATAGCGAGCCTGTAATTTAAGAGGAACCGGCCTTCGGCCGGGACATTTTTCTACCGAAAAATGTACAAATTTATCTTGAAAGGGGGTCAAGGGGGTGTAATTTCAAGCTTGATGGAAGTCTAGGTAACACACTAAAAACCTCCCTTTAACACCAGACAGTAACAACAACTGTATGTTCCTAAATCTAATACATGTTTAGGCACTAGATCTCTTCAGGTGGCTGGGCCTACATTTTGGAACGGTCTTCCACATCACTTAAGGGGCGCTAGTTCCATATCCATCTTCAGCAAACAACTGGAATTATATCTTTTAAATAATCAACTTAAGTCATAAATAAAACTCGGATGTATGTACTTGTCTATCTCTGTATATATGTTGTTAATTATAAACTAAACAGTATACCCCTGCATGTATTATATTTGATGTATTTCAATGTGAGCCATTGTACGGTCGCGCTAATAAGTCATACCCAGCTGTCATTACGTTTGGCTCGCTCTGTGCTGTATTAATGTCTGTCAGATGTTGAATAGGGTGGGTAACTGTAGGAACATGTTAGTATATCTCACTCAAAAAGAAGAAATCCGGTGTAAATATTGCTGATACCAATTATTGATCAAAACATACTTGGTGCCGAGACATCACTTATGAGCGCGACTGTACATAATTAAAAGAATAACTATTATATAAAATGGAAATACAGATTCTGATTCCGATTCTGATACTAAAATTGACATCAGCTCACGATTAGACACACCTTATGTGGGCAACTGTACCTGGACATAATTAGACACACCTTATGTGGGCAACTGTACCTGGACATAATTAGACACACCTTATGTGGGCAACTGTACCTGGACATAATTAGACACACCTTATGTGGACATAATTAGACACACCTTATGTGGGCAACTGTACATGGACATAATTAGACACACCTTATGTGGGCAACTGTACCTGGACATAATTAGACACACCTTATGTGGGCAACTGTACCTGGACACACCTTATGTGGGCAACTGTACCTGGACACACCTTATGTGGGCAACTGTACCTGGACACACCTTATGTGGGCAACTGTACCTGGACATAATTATATGCACTGTAGAAGGGATCGAAATGTTATTGTGTAGGCCTATAGTTATAATGTTATTGTGTAGGCCTATAGTTATAATGTTATTGTGTAGGCCTATAGTTATAATGTTATTGTGTAGGCCTATAGTTATAATCTAGGTGTTTATTGTCTGTATCTGGAGGCGTGCGAAGCAGTACAACGGGTTAAGGGGAGGTTGTGTGTGTGTTTCCTAGACTTCCATCAAGCTTGAAATTACACCCCCTTGACCCCCTTGACCCCCTTTCAAGATAAATATGTACATTTTTCGGTAGAAAAATGTCCCGGCCGAAGGCCGATTCCTCTTAAATTACAGGCTCGCTATCGCTCGCCAGGGAAAAATTGACACCTAACTGGGACGAAAGGTCTTAAAAGTGACATAAATTGGGTGAAAGTTCTTAAAATCGCCAAACTAATGGGGCGAACGTCTTAAAATCTCAAAAGCAATGGAGCTAAACATGAGGGAGAAGGGGGTAAAGAAAAAAAAATCCCTTAAGTGGAATTCTGCCCTTAACTTAGGACGTGGTGCCGCGACGGCTGCCAGGTACACGATCAATAGGTTAACATAGTAAACTGCCTTAATATTTGCCTTGCCATTAAAATTATACATACTGTATAGCGTATGTTGTTATGCGATATTAACTATTATGTAATGTAAATTGGCGAACAAAAATATTACACACATTTCACTTCAATGTTCAAAGTACGGAACTGATTTTTTTTTTCGGACCCTAAAAAGATGAGTCAAATTCATCTTTTTGTCTGGTCCGGTTTCCCGGTTCACACTACGTACGACCAGCATGTCTGTAAAGCCGGTATCACACGAGAGCTTTTATAGTCAACATTCGATGATCAACATTTTCCTGGCAACATTTCTGGAATATTTTGCCCTGGTATCGGAAACTAGACTGATGGTAGATGAATTTAGGTAACCAACATATGTTAAATGTCGACCTCATAAGCTGCCAGACAAGTGTTGAGGATACATGTTGAGGGAAACAGCGCTCGTGTGATACCGGCTTAAGTGAAGTCACTCTGACGTCACGATTTGTTGCATCGGGCCGAAAAACGGAACGGAAAACGGCTCCTGTGAACTAGGCTTAAGGGGGATGACCTGCTTTTTGTTAGTTCTGTCCTTTTCTATCTTGTTCTGGCTTGTATCCATTCGGCCCCATTCAGCCTACTGTTCTAAGACGTTTATCCCCATCCAGGTGTCAATTTTTTACTGGTGAGCGGTAGCGAGCCACTATATTTTAGATTTTTGTTTGACAGCAGGCTAAATTTGTACATTTTTCGATAGAAAAATGTCTCCGGCGAAGCCGGATTTCTTCATATAATTCTGGCTCGCTATCGCTCGCCAGGAAGAAATAGACACCTAGATGGGGATAACGTCTTCAAATAGTTGGCTGAATGGGGCCGAATGGATACAAGCCAGAGAAAGAGAGAAAAGGACAGAAATAACAAAAAGCAGGTCACCCCCTTAAATTGAATTAAGTTAGGCTTTGCTATGAGGATGCAGAGGTGCTGAACGAATTATCTTTGAAAGCGGGGGGGAGGGGGGGGGAAGAGGATGGGTGAACGAAACGACTTGCGGGCGAAAACACCGCACCATCGAGGTTGGTTGAGGCTGGGAGTACACAGGGCCTGAGGGGTAATTTGGGCCGGCGATCTTAAGGGGGATCACTTTTTTTTTTTTTTTTATCTCCTTTTCTTTCTTTATCTGGCTTGTATCCATTCGGCTCCATTCAGCCACCTGTTTTAAGACGATTATCCCCATCCATGTGTCGATTTATTCTCCTGGCGAACGATAGCGAGCCAGCATTGTATGGAGACTGTCGAAAAATTTACAAATTAAGCTTGGTGTGAAAATATATATATATATATATATATATATATATATATATATATATATATATATACACAGTATATGCTGGCTCGCTACCGCTCGCCAGGACATTATTGACACCTGGATGGGGGTAAACATCTTAAAACAGTAGGCTGAATGTGGCCGAATGGATACAAGCCAAAGAGAGAGGGAGAGAGAGAGAAAAAAAGCGAGGTGGGCCCCTTAAGAGTTACTACGTGGGATGGAGGGAGGGAGGGAGGAAGAGAGGGAGGAAGGGAGGGAGGGAGGGCTGCAGGAAGTTATTGTTGGTGGTGGTGGTGGTGGTGGTGGAAGGGAAGGGAAACTTTGCCAGGTCTCTCGTCACACCAGGGACTTATCAGTATTACCAGACCGAGTGAGAGAGAGAGAAAGATAGAGGTTTACATATATTTACATAGATACACTGGCCCCCACATACCTTACGATCCAAACTAGGTGGTCAGGACTTAATTCTAGTAGAGATGACATATCCGATAAAAAAGGAAATTTGAAGGAAAGGATAGAAAAGAAGAAGAGAGAAAGAGAGGGACGGCTAAGCTATATCTGTTAATTTGCTTTGATTGTATAACACTTCTAAATCTCAAATAATTACACCACTTATACATCTTATTAAACCACTTATACATCTCAAATAATTACACCACTTATACATCTTATTACACCACTTATACATCTTATTACACCACTTATACATCTTATTAAACCAATTATACATCTCAAATAATTACACCACTTATACATCTTATTACACCACTTATACATCTTATTACACCACTTATACATCTCAAATAATTACACCACTTATACATCTTATTACACCACTTATACATCTTAATACACCACTTATACATCTCAAATAATTACACCACTTATACATCTTATTACACCACTTATACATCTTATTACACCACTTATACATCTTATTACACCACTTATACATCTCAAATAATTACACCACTTATACATCTTATTACACCACTTATACATCTTATTACACCACTTATACATCTCAAATAATTACACCACTTATACATCTTATTACACCACATATACATCTCAAATAATTACACCACTTATACATCTTATTACACCACTTATACATCTTATTACACCACTTATACATCTTATTACACCACTTATACATCTTATTACACCATTTATACATCTTATTACACCACTTATACATCTTATTACACCTCTTATACATCTCAAATAATTACACCACTTATACATCTCAAATAATTACACCATTTATACATCTTATTACACCACTTATACATCTCAAATAATTACACCACTTATACATCTTATTACACCACTTATACATCTTATTACACCACTTATACATCTTATTACACCACTTATACATCTCAAATAATTACACCACTTATACATCTTATTACACCACTTATACATCTCAAATAATTACACCACTTATACATCTTATTACACCACTTATACATCTCAAATAATTACACCACTTATACATATTATTACACCACTTATACATCTCAAATAATTACACCACTTATACATCTTATTACACCACTTTTACATCTTATTACACCACTTATACATCTCAAATAATTACACCACTTATACATCTTATTACACCACTTATACATCTCAAATAATTACACCACTTATACATCTTATTACACCACTTATACATCTTATTACACCACTTATACATCTTATTACACCACTTATACATCTCAAATAATTACACCACTTATACATCTTATTACACCACTTATACATCTCAAATAATTACACCACTTATACATCTTATTACACCACTTATACATCTTATTACACCAATTATACATCTTATTACACCACTTATACATCTCAAATAATTACACCACTTATACATCTTATTACACCACTTATACATCTCAAATAATTACACCACTTATACATCTTATTACACCACTTATACATCTCAAATAATTACACCACTTATACATATTATTACACCACTTATACATCTCAAATAATTACACCACTTATACATCTTATTACACCACTTTTACATCTTATTACACCACTTATACATCTCAAATAATTACACCACTTATACATCTCAAATAATTACACCACTTATACATCTTATTACACCACTTATACATCTCAAATAATTACACCACTTATACATCTTATTACACCACTTATACATCTTATTACACCACTTATACATCTTATTACACCACTTATACATCTTATTACACCACTTGTACATCTTATTACACCACTTGTACATCGTATTACACCACTTATACATCTTATTACACCACTTATACATCTTATTACACCACTTATACATCTTATTACACCACGTATACATCTTATTACACCACTTATACATCTCAAATAATTACACCACTTATACATCTTATTACACCACTTATACATCTTATTACACCACTTATTACACCACTTATACATCTTATTACACCACTTATGCATCTTATTTCACCACTTATACATCTTATTTCACCACTTATACATCTTATTTCACCACTTATACATCTTATTACACCACTTATACATCTTATTACACCACTTATACATCTTATTACACCACTTATACATCTTATTACACCACTTATACATCTTATTTCACCACTTATACATCTTATTACACCACTTATACATCTTATTACACCACTTATACATCTTATTACACCACTTATACATCTTATTACACCACTTATACATCTTATTACACCACTTATACATCTTATTACACCACTTATACATCTTATTACACCACTTATACATTTTATTACACCACTTATACATCTTATTACACCCCTTATACATCTTATTTCACCACTTATACATCTTATTACACCACTTGTACATCTTATTACACCACTTGTACATCGTATTACACCACTTATACATCTTATTACACCACTTATACATCTTATTACACCACTTATACATCTTATTACACCACTTATACATCTTATTACACCACTTATACATCTTATTACACCACTTATACATCTTATTACACCACTTATACATCTTATTACACCACTTATACATCTTATTACACCACTTATACATCTTATTACACCACTTATACATCTTATTACACCACTTATACATCTTATTTCACCACTTATACATCTTATTACACCACTTATACATCTTATTACACCACTTATACATCTTAGTACACCACTTATACATCTTATTCAGAAGCTTGTTGTGAAGGGCATATATAAATCAAACACAACTTTTTAAGGGGGGTCACCGGCTTTCTTTTATCTCTCTCGCCTTTTCTCTCTTTCCCTGGCTTGTATCCATTCGGTCCATTCAGGCAACTGTTTTAAGACTTTAATCCCCATTCAGGTGTCGATTTCTTCCTCGCAAGCGATAGCGAGCTAGCATTGTATGGAGAAATCAGGCTTCGCCGGAGAAATTTTTCTATCGAAAAATGTACAAATTTAGCTTGCTGTCAAAACAAAAATATATATAAAATATTGACACCTGGATTGGGGTAAACATCTTAAAACAGTAGGCTGAATGGGGCCAAATGGATACAAGCCAAAGAGAGAGGGAGAGCAAGAAAAAAAAAGCGAAGTGGGCTCCCTTAACCGGTACTTTACGTAGGATACAGTAATAAAGTCCCATGCAGTCCCAAGCACTGTGGCCAAAATGGCAAGAGAGAACAACTTTCCACCTCAAGAGATGAAGCAAGGCTAGCTCCCCCACCCTTCAGTGGGTCTTATATAAGCTGGGAAGTTTTGCCATATCGAGAGCAGTGCTCAAACGGTCGTGGTACCAGGTACAGGCTTGTACAGGCAGTTACAAGGAAAGTACATTACTGACGGCGATTCGCCGTCGCTGGGACTGGGGAGTGGCTTATCTACTGACGGCGATTCGCCGTCGCTGGTATTGGAGGGGTTAAGAAACAATACATAATGTGTGAGCATATTGGTGAAGGTTGTCGTGTGTACTTTGTTGTGGTTTTGTAAATGCTCAAACATCTCCGTAGGTTTTCATCCTCGGACAGCAACTTGCTCTGTATAGGGGCAAAGTGTGCCCATGTATCGAGTATTGTTAGCATGTGTGGTGAGGTTCCATCCATACCGCACTTCTCGAAAGAGTAGAGTTAAAAGCATTTCGCTTTATCAACTCACTTCCTCTTACTAGTTCCCTACAAACTCTTTCTACACGCTGCAATGTTGCATCTCTTTCACTCTGCTATCACTATTACAACAATCAGTGTTCTTCAGAGGTCACTCAGTGCATATTCCCTCCCTTGCGGCGAGAGCGAGGCACCTTCCTTTCAACAGTCTCACTCCTATTCTGTCCAGCTCTCCAACCCAAGAATTAGTAAATTTTCTCAGTCTGTCGTCTACTCAACAAGTGAACTCTAGAACTTTCTCTCTCAATCAACCTTTCCTTCAGCCAATAGCTTAGACTGCATACAAATTAATGTGTCCAGGCATCTGAACCCCAACGTCCCCTAAATTTGGCACTCTACCACTCTTTTTGTTTTGAGGGAGAACCTCGTTACTGGCAACCTGTCTTTTGTCTCCTTCATGCACATAGGAAAAAAATCATATATACTATATACTGTATGTATATATATATATATATATATATATATATATATATATATATATATATATATATACAGTAGGCTATACATATATATATATTATATACAGTATATATATATATATATATATATAGAGATAGATAGATAGATAGATAGATCTATTTATCTATTGCGTGACGCCGTGATCCCAGAAAGGGTGGCCACGAACGAACCGCCCCATGCACCTCTGTCCCCAGTCAGCCAATGCCCCTCCTCCAAACCAGCACCGCCTTCATCCATATACTTCCTCACTCCATCCTTCCACCTCTCTTTCGGTCTACCTCTCCCTCTGTCCTTCCACCTTGCTCTCGTACTCCTTCTTAGTCATTCTCTCGCTTTCCATACGTTCCATATGGCCGAACCATCTCAAGGTGCTCCTTTTCACACTTTCCAGCACATCTACCTCCACACCACACCTTCTTCTTACTTCCTAATTCGTTTGCCTATCCCTCCATGTAACTCCGCACGCACTTGTCAAGTAGCTCATTTTCACACCCCTCTCACTCTTGGTCCGAGTCTTTTCTCAAACGTCCATGCTTTGCTTCCGTAAGTCAATGTTGGGATTACCTCACTATACCTATAGGTATATATCTATATACCTATATATATAATAACTGTATATATATATATACCTAGATAGGTATAGATATAGATATATACTGTATAGATATTTAATTTTCTTTCTTTTTCATGTGGATGAGGGAGACAAAAAAGACAGTAGGAATAGGGGTGGGATTGTAATGCGAGTCGGGTGCTACATGCTCTACATAGAGGAGGTGATATACACTGAAAGAGCTCTGAGGAACACTGATTATTGTATGATAGGTAGTATATAGTCAGAGATTCAACATTACAGCGAAGAGAGAGAAATTGCATATATTTCAGTGAGGACGTGAGTTAATGAGACGGAAGGCTTTCTTTTCTGCTTTGACTAGAAGTGCTGTGTGAGAGGATCCTCCCCACACATGCGAACAATACTCAATACATGGATGCACTGTGCCCCTGTACAGAGCAAGAAGCTGTGTAGGGGTAAAGAACCCCCAGAGACGGTTGAGCACACATAGCTTCTGGGAAGCTGTTTTAGCAAGAGTAGTGATATGGTCATTCCAAGTGAGATTAGAAGAAAAACTGACATCGAGAATATTTATCGAAGATGAAGGGATAATTTGTATGTTGTTGAAGAGTAAGTGATAGTCTTGTGGAAGGTTGTGACAAGTAGACAGATGGATACATTGAGTCTAAGAAGCATTGAAAGTAACAAGGTTTTCTCTGCCCCAATCAGAGATAGTAGAAAGAGCAGAAGATAGGTGTGCTAAGTTCCTGTTACGTGAGTTTTGGAGTGATTGTCTGCTGGGTTGTTGTGAAAAACTAGTTGAATAGTGTAAGGTAGAGTTATCAGCATATGAGTGGATGGGACTAGAAGTACAGTTGAGGAGATCATTAATAAATGTTGGCAAGAGAATTGGAGAAAGGACAGACCCCTGAGGAACACCGGAGTTGATAGGTTGAGGAAAAGAGCGATGACCGTCCACAACAGAAGCTATAGAATGGCCAGAAAGGAAAAAACAGATAAAGTCACATATGGAGGGATAGACAGCAGATGAGGGTAGTTTGGAAATTAGAGCTTTGTGCCAGACTCTGTCGAAGGCCTTCAATATCTGTAGCACAATAGAAAAGTCTCATAGAAGTCCCAAAAGGAGGATGAGCAAGAGTAGTAATATAAGAGAGAAGATCAACAGTAGAGCCACCCCTATGGATACTGGCAATCTGAGAGTAGATTATGATAAGAAAAATGCTTAAAGGTGGGGGCTCATGGGTTGAGATAAACATGGAATGATAATCACCAAGCTGTACATAATTATCTTGCAAAATGCAATGGCACTGAAATAATTATTAACAATGGTATAAAGGATTTTGTGGATTGTCTATACCGGGCCTGTGACGTCACAAGAGTGTAAGTCCACCATCCAGTTTAGGCTAAGGATACTGGTGTGACGTCACTATGACGTCATAGGCCCGGTATAGACGATCCGCAAAATCCTTTAAACCACTGTTAATAATTATTTCAGTGACATTGCATTTTACAAGATAATTATATGCAGGTTGGCGATTAATTTTCCATGTTTACCTCAACCCATGAGCCCCCACCTTTAAGAAATTTTTAAGTAAGAATAGTTTTAAAAACTTCCTAGATGCAAGAAATGAGAGCAATTGGACGTTAGTTGGAGGGTTGAGAGCGGTCACCCTTCTTTAGGACAGATTGAATGAGAGAAAACTTCCAGCAAGAAGGGAAGACATTAGAGGAGAGACAGAGACAGAAGAGTTTGCCTAGGCAGGGAGTCAGCACGGAAGCACAGTTTTTGAGTACAACAGGAGGAACACCGTCCGGATCGTACGCCTTCTTAGTATTAAGCCCAGAGAGGGTAGAAAGTACATCTTTAGAAGAGATTAGGATATTTGGCATAAGTAGGAATGAGGGGAGTGAAGAGGGAGGAATAGCACCGGTATCATGCAAGGTGGAGTTTCTAGCGAAAGTTTAGGTGAATAGTTTAGCTTTGCGAAGGCTGAAGTGACGGTAGTGCCGTCGGAGTAGAAAATGGAGGGAAAGACGAAAACATTCTTGTTGAGAGATTCTTGGCTAGATGCCATAAAGCTTAGGAAGAGCTAGAATTAAATATTTCAGTACATTCATTATTGATGAAAGTGTGTTTGGCGAGTTGAACAGATTTGGCTTGATTCCGGTCAGAAACATAGGAAGAATGAGATTCTTGAGTTTTAAGGCGATGGTACCGTTTGAATGTTTCCTTTTTATTGTGGTCAGCAGTCGAACAAGCGTGAGTAAACCAAGAATTTTTTGCGTTGGACTGGGAGAAAGAAAATGGAATGCCCGAAAATTATCACTTCGGTAATGTGTTTAGCACTCTCCGAGGGTCCCTGGCCACGGAAGCAAAAATCGTTCCATGGGAAATTAAAGAAGTACTGCCAAAGAGTCTCCAGTCGGCAGCGCCAAAGTGCCACAAATGCCACCGGCTTTGGAAGATCGGGTAGCTGTACTGGAGAGATAGGACAGGTGACAGAGATAAGTTTATATATACTGTATATATATATATATATAAAGTATCTCCTACAAATACACGTGAGCCACTAAATATTTCTATACTCCCAGCCGGACTCGAACCTCCGACAGTCAGGACGAGTGTTTATGCTTTAAGCTACTACACACCTGTTAATATTGTACATTAACATTAATTAAAGCAATAATCTTTATGGAAAGCGTGTTTTTTTTATGGAAAGCGTGTTTTTTTTATGGAAAGCGTGTTTTTTTTATGGAAAGCGTGTTTTTTTTATGGAAAGCGTGTTTTTTTTATGGAAAGCGTGTTTTTTTTATGGAAAGCGTGTTTTTTTTATGGAAAGCGTGTTTTAAGTGTTTCTATGAACAAACCAAGCCTCTAATTATGTTGTACTGATCAATAAGTACTAACAAAAATTACCAATCCTATTTATGGAAAGCAAGCTGTTATTTCACACTAATGGTTTCCCAACTCTTCTCTGCAATGGCGGACATAGAGGTGTAGTAAACTAGTGTCGTATTTACAATGTGAATGCAAGCACCTGATAATCGGGCTAGTTCCAGACTACATTCCCAACCAACACCATTCCAACTTAACCCTTTCATTACCGGTGACATCTTTTGTATTATTTTCTAGCAACTATTAAGCGATGTTCTGCTGTTTGAAAAGGGCCTCCAGCAATTAACAGGCTTCGAAATATCTCACGGTGGGATTAAATTTTCCACTTGGGGGATTTTTATCTGGATCCCTTTCTATCTCATGTTTAGTCGCATTGCTTTTGATATTGTAAGACGTTCGCCCCATTAATTTGGTGATTTTAAGAACCTTTGCCCCATTTCTGTCAATTTTAAGACCTGTCATGCCATTTACGTGTCGATTTTATCCTGGCGAGCGATAGCGAGTCTGTAATTTAAGAGGAACCGGCCTTTGGCCGGGAAATTTTTCTACCGAAAAATGTACAAATTTATCTTGAAAGGGGGTCTAGGGGGTGTAATTTCAAGCTTGATGGAATTCTAGGGAACGAACTAAAAACCTCCCCTTAACCCTTTTACTACCCCAGATCCTTTGTAAACCTCCCCTTAACCCTTTTACTACCCCAGATCCTTTGTAAACCCCACAAACTCGTCTACATATAGCTAGAATTAAATGTGAAACACGTCGCCGGTACAGAAGGGGTATCCGGTATCACATGAGCACTTTTTCCCTCATCATTATTTTTATCCTCAACACTCCTCTGGCAGCTAATGAGGTAGACTATTTATATCATGAGGTAGACTATTTATATCATGAGGTAGACTATTTATATCATGAGGTACACTATTTATATCATGAGGTAGACTATTTATATCATGAAGACTATTTATATCATGAGGTAGACTATTTATATCATGAGGTAGACTATTTATATCATGAGGTAGACTATTTATATCATGAGGTAGACTATTTATATCATGAGGTAGACTATTTATATCATGATCCTATTTATCATGAGGTAGACTATTTATATCATGAGGTAGACTATTTATATCATGAGGTAGACTATTTATATCATGAGGTAGACTTTATATCATGTAGACTATTTATATCATGAGGTAGACTATTTATATCATGAGGTAGACTTTATATCATGAGGTAGACTATTTATATCATGAGGTAGACTATTATATCATGAGGTAGACTATTTATCATGAGGTAGACTATTATCATGAGGTAGACTATTTATATCATGAGGTAGACTATTTATATCATGAGGTAGACTATTTATCATGAGGTAGACTATTTATATCATGAGGTAGACTATTTATATCATGAGGTAGACTATTTATATCATGAGGTAACTATTTATATCATGAGGTAGACTATTTATATCATGAGGTAGACTATTTATATCATGAGGTAGACTTATATCATGAGGTAGACTATTTATATCATGAGGTAGACTATTTATATCATGAGGTAGACTATTATATCATGAGGTAGACTATTTATATCATGAGGTAGACTATTTATATCATGAGGTAGGCTATTTATATCATTAGGTAGACTATTTATCATGAGGTAGACATTTATATCATGAGGTAGACTATTTATATCATGAGGTAGACTATTTATATCATGAGGTAGACTATTTATATCATGAGGTAGACTATTTATATCATGAGGTAGACTATTTATATCATGAGGTAGACTATTTATATCATGAGGTAGACTATTTATATCATGAGGTAGACTATTTATATCATGAGGTAGACTATTGATATCATGAGGTAGACTATTGATATCATGAGGTAGACTATTTATATCATGAGGTAGACTATTTATATCATGAGGTAGACTATTTTTATCCTCAACACTCCTCTGGCAGCTAATGAGGTAGACTATTTATATTATTCTTATTCCCAAATTAATCTACATTCAGTCTAGTTTCCAATACCAGTGCAAAATATTCCAGAAATGTTGCCAGAAAATGTTGATCATCGAATGTTGACTATAAAAATGTTCGTGTGATAACCGCTTAACACTCCACATACACCCCTACACAGTTAGATACTGACCAAGTTTCATCTAAATCCGACAATTGGTTTAAGATAAATCCTAATGACAAAGGGACAGACAAATAAACAGACAGACAGACAGACATACATACAGACGATTATGTATAGTCTACGCAAACTCTATATAGCGGGGATAATAGTAACAGAGAGAGAGAGAGAGTGTGTGTGTAAACCTTCCTTCAACGTATGTACACCTTTCGTAATCTGTGTACATCTTCCGTAGTCTGTGTACATTTTTGTGTACACCGTTCGTATTCCATGTACACATGTTTGCAGTCTGTGTACGTGTTCTGTAGTCTGTGTATACCTCACTAAAACGTCCAGTATGTGCACCTCGCAGAGTCTGTGCTCCTAATGCTTGACATATCGTTTACTCTTTATTCCCATTTTGTTTTCGTGTTACTTTCTATCACTCTATTGAGAGAGAGAGAGAGAGAGAGAGATAGAGAGAAAGAGAGAGAGAGAGAGAGAGAGAGAGAGAGAGAGAGAGAGAGAGAGAGAGAGAGGGGGAGTAGGAGGAGGAAGAGAATAAAGGGGGGGTGCACATGGTCACACATTGCCAGATGTACGATATTGTTTACATTTAATACGTCTATTTACAGTATAATCCCTTACAAATCCTATGTATTAAATAAATCCTTTAATCTTACCTACTAATATATATCACATGCAACATTTGAAAGGCATATGTATAACCTTTGTTGTATATTTATTTATAAATGGGGATTATGTTCAATTATGTTCAACTATTTTTGTTGTTTGTATGATTGATTGGCTTATGTTGAAAGGCCCTTGACCATATTAGGTAATGTCGGAAGTAGCTCAATCTGGGAAGCATCTTAAAATCAAAGCGGTATTTCGCGTTCTTTTTAAAACATCATCCACCTGTTGATTAATTAAAGTTCGAGGGTTAATTGGGTGATTTTGTGCATTAGGTAGTTAGCGAGTATATTGAAGGATATTGTACTTGAGGTTTATTAGTGGTTAATTAAGTTAGGAGTTGGTTAGGGAAGCATCTAGGTATATACCGAGTGCATTATTGACCTTGAACTCTCGCTTCCTTCCCTCCTCCTCTCTCATTCCGTGCGGGGTCTTGATTGATAGTGGGTGCTGCGAATTATTTGTAGTTTTTGTTTACGTTTGTGCCGGATTTTAGGCGATTTGTGAACTTACGAAGGTCGAAATTACGGCGGTGGTGTCGGGGCGAGTGACATTGGAAGGGTAAGTTGACTTAGAGCTTTGTTGAAGGATTAATTGAGGGGTTTATTAAAGGGTAGGTTGGTCTCTTGATTGATGGTATCCCGAGATTTCAACACGTGTTTTGTGCCAATCTGCTTTCTCTCTCTCTCTCTCTCTCTCTCTCTCTCTCTAGTAGCAAAGTAGTAAAGGTTTGTGCGTCTTTCCCCACTTCCTACCGAGCGCCCACACCATCACACCCCTTACCACGCCACCCGTGCAACCCCACCACACCCCACCTCATCCCTCGTCATACCAACCCACTTCACCCAACGCCACCCCACCCCGCGCCGCGCAACCCCACCCCACCCCACCCCACGCCGCGCCACCCCACCCCACCCCACCCCACCCACCCACGCCACCACTCCCCACCACACCCCACACCACGCCGCGCCACCCCACCCCACCCCACTCCACTCCACCACGTCCCACACCACGCCACGCCATCCCGCACCCCACCCCATCCCATGTATACATGGCAAAAACAATGTCTCCCACTTGCATTTTGCCAGAAATTTAAAAAAAAATCACCTCACGCCACCCCTACCCGCCCCGCCCCAATGTAATTCAATACAATAACAATATCAAGAATAGATGGCAGTGGTATTATTAACCTGCTTGTTTAAGGGGACCCACCTAGGTATTTTCTCTCTCACTCCCCCTCTCTCTGGGTTGTATCCATTTGGCCCCATTCAGCCTACTGTTTCAAGACGTTTATCCCCATCCAGGTGTCGTTTTTTTTTCCTGGCGAGCGGTAGCGAAATTAAAGGAGAGAGAGAGAGAGAGAGATTCTAACATTTAGACAGAGGGATGATATCATCTAAATCCCCAACTCCCAGGCCATTATGCAAACTTGTCCGGGGGAAGTTGACCTTTAAGTCGGTATCACACGAGCGCTTTTTCCCTCAACATTTATCCTCTGCACTGGTCTGGCAGCTTATGAGGTCAACATCTGAAATATTTGTGTTACCTACATTCACCTATCATCAGTCTAGTCTCCGATACCAGTGAAAAATATTCCAGAAATGTTGCCAGACAAATGCTGATCATGGAATGTTGACTAAAAGCTCTCGTGTGATACCAGCTTTAGTCTCCCTCCAATACACCGCGGTTTTATATCCAGTTTTGTCCGGGGCTTTTTGGTTTGAGAATATCGAAAATGCAGAAAGGACGAAGAGTTTTAACGAATTGTTTTTTATAACGAATAGGTTTTAACGAGCGCACGGGCCCTTGTCGGCAGGATCGCCTTTCCAATCACTTGTCAAAAGATTATTATTTTGTATTCGGATTCGCTAATTGACCACTTGCGAGTTTCAGGCTATAAGGAAGTTGGAGCCGTGAACATCGATATTAAGGGGAGATCTCCACTTGAGGGATTTTTTTCTTGACCCCTTTCTCCCTCATGTTTAGCCCCATTGCTTTTTTATTATAAAACGTTTGCCCCATTATTTTAGCGATTTTAAGAACTTTCACCCCATATTAAGACCTTTCGTGCCATTCAGGTGTCAATTTTATCCCGGCGAGCAATAGCGAGCCTGTAATTTAAGAGGAACCGGCCTTCGGCCGGGACATTTTTCTACCAAAAAATTTACAAATTTATCTTGAAAGGGACTCAAGGGGGTGTAATTTTAAGCTTGATGGAGGTCTAGGGAACAAACTAAATACCTCCCCTAAAAGAGAAATGCAATAATAATGAGAGTGTCTGATGGATAAACAGTATGATCAATCAATGTGGTGTTATGTATTTATAAATGTATTATGACCGTGATTTTGTTGATAATTCAGCTAAATATTGATGGCCACAACGCCAACTTCATTATAGACCAAAACACGCAAGTGGTCAATGGGACTGCATAAAAACAGATGATTGTGGGAGAGGGTTAATTAGTACAAAGGAGTACAAAGGAGTACAAAGGAGTACAAAGGAAATCAAGCAACAACAGATCTAGTGACCCTTCTAGGTTGCTTGTCCTCCAAAACACTGAGGATCAAGTGTCCAAACAGTGGTTTAGAGTGGGTAAGGGAACATTGGAAAGGGAACTACTGCCACTAACGTGGCAGGACTAGGAAGTTAGTAGGGGACATATGGGTTAGTAACTGAGGGGAGGATAAAGTTATTCATTTACAAACGCAGTCAGTCGCGGGTTTGATGCGAGATATTTGTCTAGGCGGAATTTAAATGAATCAACGGTGCTGCAGTCTATAACGTCTCGGGGAAGCCCATTCCACAAGTTGACAACTCGATTGAAGAAGAAATTCTTAGATTCGTGCGAGTTAAAAGATTTACCAATAATTTTGCAACCGTTTCCCCGCGTGTAATTAGATTGGTCGATAGTGAAGTACTTACTACAGTTCATATTGTCGATGCCTTTGATGATTTTGAACACTTGAATTAAGTCGCCTCTTAATCTGCGCTGGGTTAAATTAATATAGTACAATTAAATTAAAATTAAATTAAATTAGTACAGATGACTGTGGGAGAGGGTTAATTAGTACAGATGATTGTGGGAGAGGGTTAATTAGTACAGATGATTGTGGGAGAGGGTTAATTAGTACAGATGATTGTCAGAGAGGGTTAATTAGTACAGATGATTGTGGGAGAGGGTTAATTAGTACAGATGATTGTGGGAGAGGGTTAATTAGTACAGATGATTGTGGGAGAGGGTTAATTAGTACAGATGATTGTGAGAGAGGGTTAATTAGTACAGATGATTGTGGGAGAGGGTTAATTAGTACAGATGATTGTGGGAGAGGGTTAATTAGTACAGATGATTGTGGGAGACGATTAATTAGTACAGGTATTGTGGGAGAGGGTTAATTAGTACAGATGATTGTGGGAGAGGGTTAATTAGTACAGATGATTGTGGGAGAGGGTTAATTAGTACAGATGATTGTAGAGGGTTAATTAGTACAGATGATTTAATTAGTACAGATGATTGTGGGAGAGTTTAATTAGTACAATGAGAGTACTGGAGGGTTAATTAGTACAGATGATTGAGAGGGTTTAGAGTAGTACAGATGATTGTGGGAGAGGGTTAATTAGTACAGATGATTGTGGGAGAGGGTTAATTAGTACAGATGATTGTGGGAGAGGGTTAATTAGTACAGATGATTGTGGGAGAGGGTTAATTAGTACAGATGATTGTGGGAGAGGGTTAATTAGTACAGATGATTGTGGGAGAGGGTTAATTAGTACAGATGATTGTGGGAGAGGGTTAATTAGTACAGATGATTGTGGGAGAGGGTTAATTAGTACAGATGATTGTGGGAGAGGGTTAATTAGTACAGATGATTGTGGGAGAGGGTTAATTAGTACAGATGATTGTGGGAGAGGGTTAATTAGTACAGATGATTGTGGGAGAGGGTTAATTAGTACAGATGATTGTGGGAGAGGGTTAATTAGTACAGATGATTGTGGGAGAGGGTTAATTAGTACAGATGATTGTGGGAGAGGGTTAATTAGTACTGATTGTGTGGAGAGGGTTAATTAGTACAGATGATTGTGGGAGAGGGTTAATTAGTACAGATGATTGTGGAGAGAGGTTAATTAGTACAGATGAGAGTTAATTAATACAGATGATTGTGGGAGAGGGTTAATTAGTACAGATGATTGTGGGAGAGGGTTAATTAGTACAGATGATTGTGGGAGAGGGTTAATTAGTGCAGATGATTGTGCAGCTGTAGTCGTTCATGTTAAGGGGGTGACCTGCTTTTTGTTATTTCCATCCTTTTCTCTCTTTCTCTGGCTTGTATCCATTTGGCCCCATTCAGCCTACTGTTTTAAGACGTTTATCCCCATCCAGGTGTCAATTTTTTACTGGTGAGCGGTAGCGAGCCAGCATTTTTTTAGTTTTGTTTGACAGCAGGCTAAATTTGTAAATTTTTCGATAGAAAAATTTCTCCGGCGAAGCCGGATTTCTTCATATAATACTGGCTCGCTATCGCTCGCCAGGAAGAAATCGATACCTAGATGGGGATAAACGGCTTACAATAGTTGGCTGAATGGGGCCGAATGGATACAAGCCAGAGAAAGATAGAAGAGGACAGAACAAAAAACAGGTCACCCCCCTTAAGTAGACCAGAAATCGTGACCACTAACCTCTGTAACTCAAAAACGGCTGTACCAAATGGGCTGTACATGTCCACACCTATTCCCTGGCTGACTCTTCCTAAATGGTAGAAATATTAGTTCGATTACTCTAGTCGTTATTTAGTTACTTCTCTCTCTTTCTCTGGCTTGTATCCATTCGGCCCCATTCAGCCAATTGTTGTAAGACGTTTATCCCTATCCTGTTGTCGATATCGTCCTGGCGAGCGATAGCGAGCCAGCATTGTATGGACAAATCCGGCTTCGCCGGAGACATTTTTCTATAGAAAATTGTACAAATTTAGATTGCTCTCAAAACAAAAATATATTTATGCTGGCTCGCTACCGCTCACTAGGAAAATATTGACACCTGGATGGGGGTAAACGTCTTAAAACAGTAGGCTGAATGGGGCCGAGGAGAGAGGGACAGAAAGAGAAGAACAAAAAGCGAGGTGGGCTCCCTTAACCATACATACACAATACTGTACATTAATTAAGCCGTTATATGCAGTCCCTCCTTTGCCAGCTACAGGGTCTCCCCAAAACGAACAGCAAGGTCTTTGAGATGCTGATTATTCCGCGTAACTCCGGCTAGTTTTTTTGAGGGCTAGTTTTTTTACGTCTTGGGGCGAAACTCTCTTACCGGAAAATAGTGATATAAAAAACAGTTCCCGGACATCTCAACCAGTAGACCATTTCAACCAGTAGTTCTCAACCAGTGCCACATCAACCAAGACCAACCAAACCAGTGCCAAAATATAGTACTAACCTAACCTAACCGTATTAGTTCATTTGGTACTGCTGATGATGATTATTCCAAACAGTACCAGCGACGAGTGTTAGATATTATTCTAGGTGTATGTAGACGGTATTATACAGCTTAGGAAGGATCTGTGGTCGTTCATTGGGTTGATATATTGAAGCCTTATTATTGCTAGAGGTCCTTCCTATGCTGAATAAAATCGTCCACTAGTTGCCAGAATATGATACAAAGGACGTCCCTGGTACTGCATGGGTTATTCCGCGTAACTCCTCGTAACTCTCACCGGAATAGAGATATAAAAAATGTGAGCAAAAAAGTGGAGAACTGCTGTCAATATGGTCACTTGAAACTTGTATTGGCTGTTGACCTGAGTGGGCTAAAGGAAAAACGATGGTGGGGAAGAATAGGTGGTGTGGTGGTGGTGGTGGTGGTGCCGGGGGAGAGGGGGCTGATGATGATGGTATTTATTTATTTTTTTGTCTATGTAAGTGAGGGAGACAAAAGGCGGAACTGCCTGTAGCGAGTGCCTCCCCCAGAGTTGAAAGAGTGACAGGGCCAAAATCAAGGGACGTTCGAGCCAAAATCCCTGGACACACGGAGTTTGAAGCAATTTAAGTCATAGGAAGAGGGGAAGACTGATTCTGGGAGAGAGTCCCAGAGTTCAGCTGTTGAATAGAAGAAAGTCTGTGAGTAACGTTTTACTCTTTGGTTGGAGAATTGCACAGAGTAGAGGTGGGGTTGTGTTGCAAGACGGGTACTACGTACCCTACATAGAGGAGGTGGTATACACTGGGGAAGCTCTGAGGAACATTGATTATTAGAGAAGCGATAGAATAGTGAGAGAGAAGCAACATTGCGGCGAATAGAGAGAGATTGCAGAGAGTTGGTGAGTGGACGGGAGTTAAGAATACGAAAGGCTTTCCTTTCTACTTTGTCTAGGAGTGCGGTGTGAGAGGATCCTCCCCACACATGTGAACAATACTCAATACAAAGATGCACAGAGCCCCTGTACAGAGCAAGAAGCTGTGCAGGGGTAAAGAACCCAGCACACCCAGCTTTTGGGAGGCTGCCTTAGCAAGACTGGTAATATGGTCCTTCCAAGTGAGAGCAGAATAAAAAGAGACACCGAGAATATTGAGAGAAGATGAAGGATTGATTTTTGTATTGTGGAAGTGTAAAGGCCGCGTCTTACAGAACTCGAATCCACCAGAACCCACCAGAATGAATTACAAAATTCAAAATGTCTTCCCGATTCTGGTCTATTCTTGTACGTGTTCTGGTTAGATTCTTGTCTATTCTTGTGATTCGAGTGATGTTCTAGTCGTCACTCGATTGATCGAGTGAGTGAGCAAAAAGTTAGTGCATGCGTTAAGGCCGCGTCATACAGAACTCGAATCCACCAGAACCCACCGGAATGAATTCAAAAATTCAAATTTTAGCCACTTCTTCCCGATTCTGGTCTATTCTTGTACGTGTTCTGGTTAGATTCTTGTCTATTCTTGTGATTCGAGTGATGTTCTAGTCGTCACTCGATTGATCGAGTGAGTGAGCAAAAAGTTAGTGCATGCGTTAACTTTCTACGATTTATCGAGTGAAAAAAACGTTAAAAATTATAGAGTCGCATTCGAGTCGCATTCTACCTATTCTGGTCATTATTCTGATGTAATTTTTATAGTCGATGCCGACTCAAATTACTCGAATGTAACTCGTTGCCACTCGATAATGACCAGAAGTCAACTGGATGACAAGTTGATTATTCCACTTTAAAATTGAATGTAATGGAATGAGAGTTGAATATAACCCGAATTAAGAAGAATACAACTGGATGCCGACTAGAATATGACTGGTAGATGACTGCATACTTGCTTGATGTATCGAGTGTACACTGGATGTCGACTCGAACACTAGAAGTACTAGAATACAAGTGGAATCCAACTAGAAGGTAACTGGAATACAACCAGAATATAACTCGACTAGGTGCGGCCCCACGTGGGACATCACGCCACTGTCACGGCGCTGTTCTGGGCGGTTGTAGTACTCTGTGAGGTACTCCCTCGTCAGTTTGGCAGCAGCTGGTCCTCTCTGGCGCTGCAGTGGCTCCAGTCCATCCAAGGGGTCTCTCGCCCAGTCACTTTGTGGTATGGCACCACAACGCATTCTGGCTGCTGGTTGGCCTTCACGTCGGTCGATCAGCATATTGTGGAGTATGCAGGAAGCCAGGACTACCTTCTCCACGGTACTGAGTTGTATGTTTATGGTAGTCAGTAGGCACCGGAAGCGGTTGGCTAGCATACCAAACGCATTCTCTACCTGCCTCCTGGCCCGGGACAGTCGGTAGTTGAAGTTCCTCTTGCCATCGTCGAGTCCTCGCTGTGGGTGGGGCTTCTGCAACCACTCCCTCATTGGGAATGCGTCATCAGCAACCAGGAAGTAGGGCACTGGATGGTCCTCCCCGGGGAATGGCTCTGGTGCCGGCAAGCCTGCTGCCCCGTCCTCTAGCGCTTTCCTGATGTCTGTCACCTGGAATATCCCACCATCAGATGCTGACCCGTTCGCTCCCACGTTAACGTACAGAAATCTTCCCAGGTGATCAACTATTACAAGGAGCACAATGGAGTGGTAGTGTTTGTAGTTGTAGTAGACGGATCCGCAGTTGGCGGGAGGCTGTATGGCAATGTGCTTCCCATCAATTGCCCCAATGGTGTGTCTGAAGTCCCACCTATCTTTGAAGCCCTTGGTGACCTCCTTCCAGCCTTCAGGTGTTGATGGGCACACAATTTGCTCCTCCATGTACTCTTCTAAGATGGCCTCACACATCTCCCGCACTGCCAGTGATATCGTGATGGCACCAACACGGAAGTTCAATGCCATGCTCTTGTATGCCTCACCCATGGCCAAAAAGCGTAGTGTCATGCAAACTCGCAGTCCCGGCTCCAGGAGCTTCTTCCAGTTGGTCGTCTCCTTCTCGATCCGGGGTCTGACTCGCTCTACAATCTCATTGAAGAGCTCCCCGTCCATCCGCAGAAAGTATCTATATGTCACCAAGTCTGTTTCATGAAGTTCCTTGAGTAACTGGTGGTAGTGTCCATATGTTGCTCGTTGTGCCACCCATGGCTTGACGCTGCAACTCCGTGGTTTCCTGGGTCGTTTTGGGATCTGTCGTTGTTCCTCGATGAGGGTTCTGCACAAAAGCTGATGCCGGAGGTTGGCATTAACAATCTCCTGGAACTCTATTGCCTGCTTCAATTCCTCTTCATATGCCTCTCGTGGAAGTGTGGAGTCCGGGACGTTGAGTTGCTGTGCCATGTTGCCGTGGTGAGTGCCCTGTTACTACTGGTGTACCTGTGAACCAATCCTCCCTTTATATACTCAAAGGTTCCTCATCGAGTCACCTTCTGCCTATTCGAGTCACGTTCCACTTACGTTCCACTTACGTTCGAGTTACGTTCAACTTAGTTCCACTTACGTTCGACTTAACTTCATGTAATTCTGGTCATGATAGACTGACATTCCGATCTCATTCTGGTCATTCGAGTTGCATTCGACTTGGGATCGAATAGTCTTCTTTCCACATCCGGTTTCCTTCAAGTCACTTACTGGTTAACATCGACTCATATTTGGGTTACATTCGAGTCCATCGAGTTACGTTCGAGTTACATTCCGGTCATTGACGGGTCGCATTCTACTCTTAAGTCACACTCGATTAAGGCCACGTAATTCTCGTCAATTCCGGTGAAAAGTTCGAGTCCAGTGGGTTCTGGTGGATTCAAGTTCTGTATGAAGGCCGTGTCCTAAAACTATTACCACCACAAACATGATATAAGTAAGTACCATTTCTACCATCATATTCATCCACACCATCACGTACCACCAGACGTATCCTACCTTAAGGGGAGATTTCCACTTGAGATATTTTTTTCTTTACCCCTTTCTCCCTCATGTTTAGCCCCATTGTTTTTTAGATTTTATGACGTTCGCCTCATTAGTTTGGCGATTTTAAGAACTTTCACCCAATTATATCACTTTTAAGACCTTTTGTACCATTTAGGTGTCGATTTTTTCCTGGAGAGCGATAGCGAGCCTGTAATTTAAGAGGAACCGGCCTTCGGCCGGGACATTTTTCTACCGAAAAATGTCAAATTTATCTTGAGAGGGGGTCAAGGGGGTGTAATTTCAAGCTTGATGGAAGTCTAGGAAACACACTAAAAACCTCCCCTTAACCCATTCAGTATCAGGGACCTCCTTTTCATCGTATTGTGGGAACTGTTAGACATTTGTATTCAGCTTAGGAAAGACCTCTGACAATCATAGTAGGCCTCCAACGAACTCAATCAACCCTTTTTAACTACCACAGATCCTTCCACAGCTGCATAATATCGTCTAAATATAGCTAGAATAAAATATAACACACATCGCTAGTACTCAAAGGGTTAAGGGGGTAGTACTTGGTTCTTGCTAGATATATTTATATATTTATTTATTTTTGAGTTTCCTCGCTAGACCTCCAAGCTTAGAACAACACCCCCTAGACCCCTTTTCAAGACAAATTTGTACATTTTTCGATAGAAAAAATTACCGGCCAAAGGCCGGTTCCTTTTAAAATTAGAGGCTCGCTATCGCTCGGCAGGATAAAATCGACACCTAAATGGCACGAAAGGTCTTAATATTGATCTATTTTTTATTAATTTCACCACAACACCAAACACCTCCAACTAAATTATTGAAAGCAGACTTTCTTCTATTCAACAGCTGAGCTCTGGAACTCTCTCCCAGAATCAGTCTTTCCCTCTTCCTATGACTTAAAGTGTTTCAAACTCCGTGTGTCCTGGCATTTTGGCTCGAACATAAGAACATAAGAAAATGGGAGTCTGCAGAAAGCCGATTGGCCTAAGCAAGGCAGATCCCTGTCCCACACAACCCCAAATCAATTACAAAGCCCAATTATAGGCTCAACACTCTAATACCCTGAGGATCATCTTACCAAAACGGTTAGAGATTAACGCAGGATTATGGGGGTCTGCAGAGCGCTGATTGGCCCAACCCGGCTGATCCCCCTTCACACCCAACCCTTCTCGTCCATATGCTTATCCAATTTTATCTTAAAGCTCCCTACAGTTTTAGATCCCACTATAGCACTTGGTAGTCCATTCCACCCATCTACAACTCTGTTACCAAACCAATATTTGCCTATATCTTTTCTGAAACGAAATTTATCTAATTTGAAACCATTGGTACGAGTTCTTTCGCTATCACTGAGCTTTAGTACATTTGTCATGTCCCCTTTGTTAATCCCACTAACCCACTTGAACACCTCTATCATATCCCCTCTAACTCTGCGTCTCTCTAACGAATGTAAACCTAATTTCTTCAACCTTTCTTCATACGGAAGATTTCTAATATTATGGATCATTTTTGTCATTCTACGCTGTACTCTCTCCAATGAATCTATGTCCATTCTGTAATAAGGACACCAAAATTGGACAGCATAATCCATATGGGGTCTCACTAATGACAAGTAAAGTTTTAAGATAACATCAGCAGTTCTGTTACTCACACTCCTAGAGATGAACCCGAGAATCCTGTTTGCCTTATTACGAACGCCTATACACTGTTTTCTAGGCTTCAAATCATTGCTAACAAACACACCTAGATCTTTCTCGCAGTCTGAATTTTCTAATTCTAAATTAGCTAGTTTATATTTAACATTTGTTTGCATCTTCCCTATCTTTAATACCTTGCATTTGTCAATGTTAAACTTCATCTGCCAATTTACTGACCATTCATGTAAGGTATCTAGATCCCTTTGGAGGCACTCTATATCGCTATCTGAATCAATTGATCTCCCCATTTTAGTATCGTCTGCGAATTTACTTATCCTACTAGTTATACCTAAATCTAGGTCATTTATGTATATAAGAAACAACAGGGGACCTAATACCGATCCCTGGGGGACACCACTTTTGACTGCTCCCCACTCTGACTTGGTACCATTTATGCTGACTCTCTGTTTCCTACCAATTAGCCATGACCTAATCCATCCCAACAACGCCCCACCTATTCCATGTGCCTCAACCTTTCTCATCAATCTCTCATGAGGGACTCTGTCGAAAGCTTTACTGAAATCTAAATATATAATATCGTATGCCTTGTCATTATCTACTGCTTCATATACCTCTGAGAAAAAACTAAGCAAATTAGTAAGGCAAGAACGTCCCTGAGTGAATCCATGCTGAGAAGAATTGATTAAGTTAAATGTTTCTAAGTGGTTTCTCATTTTTCTAGCAATAATTGACTCTAGTAGCTTTCCTATGATTGAAGTGAGACTAATGGGACGGTAATTGGATGCTATTGATTTATCACCTTTTTTTGAAAATCGGAACTACATTTGCAAGTTTCCAAGCTTCTGGAACTATAATGAATTGTTAAAAAGAAATGTTAATGGGTAACTTAACTCATCTCTGCATTCTTTTAATACTCTGGCATATACCTCATCGGGGCCAGGCGATTTCTGAGGTTTCAGTCTGTCAATTTCCTTAAGCACATCATTTCTACTTATAGTAACCGTACTTAACCTATTTTCTATACTATCGCTATATATACCTTACGGACTTCTGGAATCTGTGCCAAATTTTCATTAGTGAAAACGGATAGAAACTGACTATTTAATGTACTGCACATTTCTAAATCATTTTCTGTCATTTCTCCTATCGAAGTTTTAAGGGGGCCTATTTTATCTCTAACTTTAGATTTATATAGCTGGTAAAAAGCCTTAGGGTTATTTTTTGAGTCATTGGCTATCCTGATTTCATAATTTCTTTTGTCTGTCCTTATACATTTTTTAACCTCTCTTGATAGATTCTGATAGTAAGCAAATAGGTGAATTTCGCCTTTCTTAATTTTTCGATATATTCCTCTCTTTTTTCCTAGAAGGTCTAATAGTCTATTATTCATCCATTTGGGTTAGTTCTGTGTTGATCTAAATTTTCTTTTTGGGATATATTTATTTTGCGCATTGTGGAGTGAAGAAATAAAATTATTATATGTAGCTGTCAAATTATCCTGAGTTAAGACAGGTATCTGAGAGAGAGTATGTTCATTAGCGCACCTGGGTCCACTTAATAGTTTAACCATAGGATCGACTCTTAAGGCTCGTCTTAATCCACCATAATTGGCTTTTCTGAAATCTGGGATAAGTGTCGTATTCTCTTTAGCCTTTCCTGTCCATTGTATGTTAAAATAAATTGATTTATGATCACTATTTCCTAGTTGGTCTCCTATCTCTACATTATTTATCATTTGTTCATTATTACTGAGAACTAAATCGAGGATATTATTACCTCTAGTAGGCGAGTCTATGAATTGAAATAAAAAACTATCCTGTACCGCCTCAATAAACTCTTTTGAATCTGAGTCGCCGATTTGATGCTGCCAATCAATATTCGGAAAATTAAAATCCCCTATAATACACACATTGCTAAACCTTGATGCTATTTCACTTCCTGCCATAAAGCTGTACCTTCGTTTCTACTCATATTTGGTGGTCTATAAATAACTCCAATAATTATGGTCTCACTACCTTCGCTAACCTCAACCCAAACACTTTCGTTATCAGTATTTAGTCTAATACCTGATTTAATACAGCTTTTTAAAGAACTCCTGACAAACACTGCTATTCCGCCGCCCCTCCTACTTGTTCGGTCGCGTTTAAACAAACTATATCCTGGTATATGGAATTCTGCTAAAAAATGTCTTGATTCTGTATTAATCCATGTTTCAGTCAGTGCTATAATGTCTATATTTTCGTTGCTAACAAGTGCTCTAAGTTCATCCATTTTGTTACATAAACTCCTACAGTTTGTATAATATAATCGCAATGAATTTATTTTACTGGTATCGGATTTACCTTTATTTCTAACTGAATTCCCATCTTCTGTTACACCTTTAATATTTCTACTAGCAGTACAATTAAAATCCTGTGACTGATATTTTCTATTCCTATCTGATGTACCAGTACGGCAATTTACCCTATCTAGACAATTATTCTTACTCATATTCTCAGGCTTTATTTTCAGCGAAACCACCGCGAACGTCCCTTGATTTTGGCCCTGTCACTCTTTCAACTATGGGGGAGGCACTCGCTATAGGCAGTTCTGCCTTTTGCCTCCGTCACTCACACAGAAAAAAAATATATATATATATATACTGTATATGTGATCCACCAGGATTCGAACCCGGGTTATCACACACAGAATTTTAGACACCTTAACCATTACACCACCAAGACGGAGAAATGGGACGAAAGGTCTGAAAATCGTTAAACTAATGAGTCGAATGTCTTGAAATCTCACAATTAATAGGGCTAAACATGAGGGAGGAGGAGGACTGGAAAACCAACTGCCTCCCCTTAATTAATGACAAGTCAACCCCTGCTAAGACGGATCCATAGTAATATTATAGCTAACCTCTTCACCAACACCACGATAACTATCACTATTGATTCATTTAAACTTTGCCTAGACAAATGTCTCGCATCAAACCCGCGACTGACTGCGTTTGTAAATGAATAACTTTATTGTATCCTCTCTTCAGTTACTAACCCCTCTGTCCCCTACTAACTTCCAAATCCTGCCGCGGACATTAGTTCCAGGGCAGTAGTTCCCTTTCCAATGTTCCCTTACCCACTCTAAACCACTGTTTGGACACTTGATCCTCAGTGTTTTGGAGGACAAGCAGCCTAGAAGGGTCACTAGACCTGTTGTTGCTTGATTTCCTTTGTACTTTTTTGTACTATCATGACTATCAACGAGACCATACAATTACTATAATAAAGTAGACGTGCCGTTTTGCCCAAAATCAAACGGCATACCCAACTTTGCGATGGGTCACCACCATCACTACTAGTCACTATCACCATTACTATCATCAGCACTACTACTATTATAATCGTCACTACTACTCTCACCATCATCACTACTACTCTCATCATCACTACTACTGTCATCATATTGCGAATCAAAGTAAAACAAACCCGAAAAAATTCTATAGTTATATCAGAAAGAAAAAAGTAGTTACTTCAACTGTTGGACCGTTAGTCGATGAAAATGGAGAATACACCAAAGACGAAGTACAAATGAGTAATGCCCTCAATACCTTCTTTGCATCAGTTTTTACAACAGAAGACCTCAGTGATATCCCTACACCATCGCCGATTCAGATTAATAATTCAGATGTTCTAAGCAATATCACCGTTACAGAGAGAGAAGTATTGAATTGTTTAGATAAACTCAATGTAAATAAAACGCCTGAACCTGATACAATCTCACCTAGAGTTCTAAAGGAAGCTAAGGATGAGCTCTCTAAACCACTGACATTGCTATTCAATAAATCCTTGCAGTCTGGAACTATGCCTGATCAGTGGAAGCTAGCCAACGTAACACCGATATTAAAAAAAGGCAGCAAATCCCTAAATAGTAACTATCGTCTAATTAGCTTAACCTCAGTTGTATGCAAAATGCTAGAAACACTCATAAGAGACAGACTCGTAAATCACTTAGAGGAAAATAACATACTTAAAGATACTCAACACGGCTTTCGTAAAAAACGTTCCTGTTTAACAAACCTCTTAGACTTCTTCCACGATATCCTCAACCTCTAGGATGAGAGAAAACTGTAGATATTATATACCTTGATTTTCAAAAGGCCTTTGACAAAGTTCCCCACAAACGATTACTGCTAAAACTAAAAGCGCATGGAATACAAGACGGTGTGTTGAAATGGATAGAAAATTGGCTCAGCTACAGAAAGCAAAGAGTAGTCATAAATGGTAAGGCATCTAAATGGACCAATGTAAGTAGCAGGGTACCCCAGGGATCGGTACTAGGACCAATTATCTTTCTAATTTACATCAACGACATAGATGAGGGTCTCACCTGTACAATCTCAAAATTTGCTGACGATACAAAAATTGCAAATAGCGTACTCTCAAAAGAACAAGTTGACGATATGCAACACAATCTAGATAAGTTGTCATGTTGGGCCCAAATTTGGCAAATGAGTTTCAATGCGGATAAATGTAAAGTACTACATATCGGATACCAAAATGAGAAAGCAAACTATTTGATGAATGGCACTCAGCTTAAGAATGTAAACAGAGAAACCGATCTGGGAGTAACAATATCGAGTAACCTAAAACCGAGTCAACAATGTTCAGAAGTTGTTAACAAGGCAAACAAAATAATTGGCTTTATAGGCAGGTCATTTGAGCATAAATCCAAAGACGTTATCCTAACCCTTTACAATTCCTTAGTCCGCCCTCTTCTGGAATACTGCGTTCAATCCTGGTGCCCTTATTACCAAAAAGATATAGACAAGCTAGAACGAGTTCAACGTAGAGCTACCAAAATTATACCTAGCCTAAAGAACAAACCATACGAGGAGCGTCTTAGGGAATTAAATCTATTTCCTTTAACCCAGCGCAGATTAAGAGGCGACTTAATTCAAGTGTTCAAAATCATCAAAGGCATCGACAATATGAACTGTAGTAAGTACTTCACTATCGACCAATCTAATTACACGCGGGGAAACGGATGCAAAATTATTGGTAAATCTTTTAACTCAAACGAAGCTAAAAATGTCTTCTAATCGAGTTGTCAACTTATGGAATGGGCTTCCCCGAGATGTTATAGACTGCAGCACCGTTGATTCATTTCTACTTCGCATAGACAAATATCTCGCATCAAACCCGCGACTGACTGCGTTTGTAAATGAATAACTTTATTTTATCCTCCCCTCAGTTACTAAACCACCTGTCCCATACTAACTTC
Source organism: Paralithodes platypus (assembly GCA_032716605.1). NCBI lineage: Eukaryota > Metazoa > Arthropoda > Malacostraca > Decapoda > Lithodidae > Paralithodes > Paralithodes platypus. The sequence goes on from CM064510.1 coordinate 1,609,957, forward strand.
CAAATCCTGCCACGGGCATTAGTTCCAGGGCAGTAGTTCCCTTTCCAATGTTCCCTTACCCCCTCTAAACCACTGTTTGGACACTTGATCCTCAGTGTTTTGGAGGACAAGCAGCCTAGAAGGGTCACTAGACCTGTTGTTGCTTGATTTCCTTTGTACTTTTTTGTACTATCATGACTATCAACGAGACCATACAATTACTATAATAAAGTAGACGTGTCGTTTTGCCCAAAATCAAACGGCATATCCAACTTTGCGATGGGTCACCACCATCACTACTAGTCACTATCACCATTACTATCATCGGCACTACTACTATTATAATCGTCACTACTACTCTCACCATCATCACTACTACTCTCATCATCACTACTACTGTCATCATCACTACAAATTTCACCATCATCACTATTACTCACCATCATCACTAATACTGTCACCACAACCAAGCCAACTACCCTATCATCATCACCATCATTACCACCGAAAGTATCCAACCCGCGTGTTAACCTACCATAAACTACCCTCTTTACTCCACCACAGTCAACCTTGCTAAGAGACCACCTCCATAGCAACAGTAGTGACAACACACCCACGCCGCCATGTTGCATTCTGTAGCTTAAGGGGAGATGGTTCACTTTTTGGGCGATTTTTGCGTGTATTCATTATTTGTCTAGTTTCCTCCCTGGACCTCCATCAAACTTAAAACAAAAAATGTCCATTAGATCCCCCTTCTAGATTAATTTGTACATTTTTCGGTAGAAAAATTTCCCGGCCGAAGGCCGGTTCTTTCAACATTACAGGCTCACTATCGTTCGCCAGGGAAAAAAATCGACATCTAAATAGTACGAAAGGTCTAAATATTGACGAAGAAATGGGGCGAAAGGTATCGACTAACTAATGGGGCAAACATCCTAACATCTGAAAACTAATGGGGCTAAACATGAGGGAGAAAGTGTTCCAGAAAAGCGGCCCTCCCCCCTTAACCTCTTCCGTAGCAGGGACGTGTTTTGCATTGTATTCTGGCAGTAACTGGTAGACGACTGTTATTCAGTGTATAAAGGAAGTCCAGCACTTGAGGAGGGTGACCTGTTTTTGTTCTGTCCTTTTCTATCTTGCTCTGGCTTGTATCCATTTGGCCCCATTCAGCCTACTGTTTTAAGACGTTTATCCCCATCCAGGTGTCAATTTTTTACTGGTGAGCGGTAGCGAGCCAGCATATTTTTAAAAACATTTTGACAGCAGGCTAAATTTGTACATTTTTCGATAGAAAAATTTCTCCGGCGAAGCCGGATCTCTTCATATAATGCTGGCTCGCTATCGCTCGCCAGGAAGAAATCGACACCTAGATGGGGATAAACGTCTTAAAATAGTTGGCTGAATGGAGCCGAATGGATACAAGCCAGAAAAAGAGAGAAAAGGAGACAAATAAAAAAAGCAGGTCACCCCCCTTAACCCTTTTTACTACCACAGACCCTTCTTAAATTGCACAAAATCGTCAAAAATATGGCTTGAATAAAATTAAAAAGACGTCACCGGTACAAAATGGGTTTATAGACAACAAAATGGGTTTATAGACAACAAAATGGGTTTATAGACAACAAAATGGGTTTATAGACAACAAAATGGGTTTATAGACAACAAAATGGGTTTATAGACAACAAAATGGGTTTATAGACAACAAAATGGGTTTATAGACAACAAAATGGGTTTATAGACAACAAAATTCTTCAATGAAAAAGTGTCTCTCGCAAGTTATGTATGTTTAAGGGAGCCCACCTCGCTGTTTTTTCCCTTTCTCTCCCTCTCTCTTTGGCTTGTATCCATTCGGCCCCATTCAGCACATTGTTTTAAGACGTTTACCCCCATCCAGTTGTCAATATTTTACTGGCGAGCCGTAGCAAGCCAGCATATACTGTATATATTTTTGTTTTGACAGCAAGCTAAATTTGTACATTTTTCTATAGAAAAATGTCTCCGGCGAAGCCGGATTTTTCCATACAATGCTGGCTCGCTATCGCTCGCCAGGAATAAATTGACACCTGGATGGGGATAAACGTCTTCAAACAGTTGGCTGAAAGCGGCCAAATGGATACAAGCCAGGGAAAGAGAGAAAAGGAGAGAGAGATAAACAAAGCCGGTGACCCCCCTTAAGTAACACCCCGTTCCTAACATTTAATCATCCAATACAAACCCCAATGCACTTGAATAAACTAATGAAAGCATAATTATGGTCCTCCCGGGATTCCAACTCGGGACACCACACCCAGAGCATAAGCATCTAAGTCATTACACCACCAGAGCACATCGGGAATTAAACTTTTGACTAAAGCCGCTGTCACACGAGCGATTTTTCCGTCAATTTGTCATGAGCAAGTTTTTTCTCGTTATATTTATGGACATTTTTGCACTGGAATCGGTAACTAGACTGAAGGTAGATTATGTTAGGCGGCTGAATTCTGATAAAGTGTAATATTTGAAGCTGCCAGACCATAATTGCCCGTAAAAATTGCTCGAAAAACGGCTCGTATGACTCCGGCTTTAGAGGGGTTATCATCTAATATTGAGTAAATATTGAAAACAAATATTTACCTCCTAATTTCTTGGAAGCAAATAGTGACGCTAATGAATTGACCACGTGTGAGCTTCAGGCTATAAGGAAGTTGGAGCCGTAAAGATCGTTATTAAACAAAGAAGCGAAAATAATGTAAGTTTCTGATGGCTGGAAAGTATGTTGAATTGGGTTTTATGTATATAGAAATGCACTGCAACCATAATTATTTTAGCTGGTAATTCTGCTAAAAAGCGATGTTCACGGCTCCAACTTCCTTATAGCCTGAAACTCGCCAGTGGTCAATTGGCCCTTTGATTAATCTACATAATATCTAAGATAAATAGAATCATATAATTATAGCCAGAAAAAATGCCAAAAAATACGTCATTGTATTATAACGAAGAACGGAAGCACATTAAGGGGAGGTTTTTAGTGCGTTACCTAGACATCCATCAAGATTATAATTACATCCCCTTGACCCCATTTCAGGATACATTTGTACATTTTTCGGTAGAAAAATTTCCCGGCCGAAGGCCGGTTCCTCTTAAATTACAGGCTCGCTATCGCTCGCCAGGAAAAAATCGACACCTAAATGGCACGAAAGGTCTTAACAGTGATATAAATGGGGCGAAAGTTCTTTAAAACGCCAAACTAATGGGGCGAACGTCTTAAAAGCTCAAAAGCAATGGGGCTAAACATGAGGGAGAAAGGGGTAAAGAAAATAATCCCTCACGTGGAAATCTCCCCTTAAGGGTCTAAAGCTCGTTGAGCAAATGCGTTGTATTAATGTTGTTGTCAAGCATTTGGATAATACAACTAAAATCTGATAATCGACGCATCAAAACTCTTCCTATAGAAATACTGACCGCTCTCTCCTACTCCCCCCCCCCCCCACTCTCCCCTGACCTCCCCCCCCCCCCCTCCCCTCTGACCTTCGTGACCCAGTATATTATGTAAGCTACTATTTGTCCGCCACACTCCTGCAGGACCTGAGTATAATCCTGCCCGCGACACACTTCACAAAAGCTGGGTACGGAATTACAGGGAGTTTGGGATAGATTTTTATGTGTGGTTTCAGGGGAGACAGACCGTTTTTCTAGACCCCCTGCTCCCTAGTGTTTGGCCCCACTAGTTTTGAGATTTTAAGACGTTTGTTCCATTAGTTTGGGGATTTTATGACCTTTCACCCCAGTTCTTTGTCAATATTAGGACCCTTCGTGCCATTTAGGTATCGATTTTTTCCTGGCGACCGATAGCGAACCTGTAATTTTAGGAGGAATCGGCCTTTGGCCAGGAAATGTTTATACCGAAAAATTTACAAATCTATCTTGAAGGGGGTGGTTTTCTAAGCTTGATGGAGGTCTAGGGAGGAAACTAAAAAAATATGTGAATACATGAATTAATAGACCAAACAAACAGCCACTGTCCCCTTAAACCGGTATCACACAAGCGGTTTCTCCCTCAACATTTTTCCTCAACACTGGTCTGGCATCTTATGAGGTTACTTAAATTCATATACCACCAGTGTCGTTTCAACTACCAGTGCAAAATATTCCAGAAATGTTGCCAGAAAATGTTTGACTATAAAAACTCTCGTGTGATACCGGCTTTAGAGTGCGGTGTATGTTGGGGTGCGGGCGGGGTGTGTTTGTGTGCGTGCTGGCTACCGTGTGCGTGTAGGTGTGTGTGTGTGTGTGTGTATGTTTAGTTAGTTAGTTAACCCTTTGAGTACCAGCGACGTGTGTTATCTTTTTATTCTACCTATACTTAGACGACATTATTCAGCTTAGGAAGGATCTGCAGTTGTTAAAAGGGTTGGTTGAGATAGTTTGAAGATTTATCACTGCTAGAGGTCGTGCCCAATCCGAACAAAAGGGAAGGATGTAGTTACCGGGTGTACCACTGCCGACATACAACATAAATCATCTATAAATACTTATAATAACATAAATACTTATAAATCTATAATGCTAGGTTAGGTGGTTTGGTTAGGGTAATGTATTTTTGTATCCAAAGGCAGTCAAAATAGACGGGAACATAATGGTGAGCGTCCGCATAGTGTAAACAAGACGGGCGGTACACCCGGTAACTACAGTCTTGCCCTTCCGAGGCTATCAACCCTATTGGATTATTAAGGAGGGTGACCTGATGGCTGTTATTTCTGTCCTTTTCTCTTTCTCTGGCTTGTATCCATTCCAACACATTCACCCAACTATTTTAAGACGTTTGTCCCCCTCTAAGTGTCGATTTCTTCCTGGCGAGCGATAGCGAGCCAGCATTATATGAAGAAATCCGGCTTCGCCGGATTTTTCTATCGAAAAATGTACAAATTTAGCCTGCTGTCAAACAAAAATAAAAAATATGCTGGCTCGCTACCGCTCACCAGTAAACAAATGACACCTGGATGGGGATAAACGTCTTAAAACAGTAGGCTGAATGGGGCCAAATGGATACAAGCCAGAGAAAGATAGAAAGGGACAGAGCAAAAACAGGTCACCCCCCTTAAGGGGAGATCTCCACTCGAGAGATTTTTTTCTTGACCCATTTCTCCCTCATGTTTAGCCCCATTGCTTTTGATATTATAAAACGTTTGCCCCATTAGTTTAGCGATTTTAAGAACTTTCACCCCATATTAAGACTTTTCGTGCCATTCAGGTGTCAATTTTATCCTGGCGAGCGATAGCGAGCCTGTAATTTAAGAGATCAGGCCTTCGCCGAGACATTTTTCTACCGAAAAATGTACAAATTTATCTGCTGTAAAAAATGGATAAAAATAATACCTCCCCTTAAGCCAGCACACTGTAAGCCAAGAATGACATCAGGACTGGAGCCTCTCTGCGAACATCAGGACTGGAGCCTCTCTGCGAACATCAGGACTGGAGCCTCTCTGCGAACATCAGGACTGGAGCCTCTCTGCGAACATCAGGACTGGAGCCTCTCTGCGAACATCAGGACTGGAGCCTCTCTGCGAACATCAGGACTGGAGCCTCTCTGCGAACATCAGGACTGGAGCCTCTCTGCGAACATCAGGACTGGAGCCTCTCTGCGAACACTCCAGTCCCTTGTGTGTATGCTAGTGTTTGCTAGTTGGTATTGGAAGGTGTGTGTGTGTATGTATATCTGTATATCAGTCTTTCCCTCTTCCTATGACTTAAATTGCTTCAAACTCCGTGTGTCCAGGCATTTTGGCTCGAACGTCCCTTGATTTTGGCCCTGTCACTCTTTCAACTATGGGGGAGGCACTCGCTATAGGCAGTTCTGCCTTTTGCCTCCCTCAATCCCATAGAAAAACAAAAAACAACAAAATATTAATCCTGTTTCATTTGTCTGGCATCCCTCACTGTTTCTGTTTGTGCCTCACTTACACGGAGAGTAATCCAGCTAGCTCTCACAAACACCTCCTCCTCCTATTCATTTCACTACACTGAACAAGCAATACCACACTTCTTTCCTATACACCAACACAAAAGTTATATATAGCGACTGTCAATCTTTCAATTTTGAAGGAGACACTTGTTGCAGGCAGTTTTGCCTTTTGTCTCTTTCATACACATAAGAACAAAATATATATTTACTACGTGACCCCAATGGGTGTATCATAATACATCGGTAATTTCCTCTTATATAGGGTCTCTTGCCCAGTGAGTTTGTAATTAGAACTTTCATCATTTTGACTAAATAAGCGTCTCAAGTTTGCAGGTGAATGGATTGACCTACACAATATGTTGCTAATGTAATGCTCATGACTGTATATTTATATTGCAATTATCATGCTATAAAACAATTTATGACAAAAATATAATGTTACTGATCGTGTATTTGCTTGGGTTCACACGCCGAAGCAACAGAACACTTCATCATATCACTGAAGCTTTTGCGCTCCCATTATTCCGTTTGCTTCGTTCGATGAAGGTTAACCGATGCAATACCAAGGACGTCCTCTTTTCATCATATCCTGGCAACTATTAGTCGATTCTATTTAGCTTAGGAAGGACCTCTAGCCATAATGGGGCTTCAAACTATCTGAACCAGCCCGTTTTAACTACCACATATCCTTCCTAAGCTGCATAATATCGTCTAACAACAGCTACAGTGAAATATAATACACGTCGCAAGTACTCAAAGGGTTAATGAATTTCTTTTGTTTGCTTACTTCTTCCTGCATGAGCCAGATAATCCTAATATTTATGTATGTATTATTAATTAATTTATTTATTTATTTATAATTAACAGTTCGTCGGAAATATCAACAGTTGAAATACAATTTTTAATAATTCGAACCAAGCTAATAAAACTTGATGTCTCGCTGGAGTTCGATACAGATTCAATAGGGACTCATGAAAGTGCTTTAGTGGAGTTTCTGCTCTTGATATTAAACTCTGGCGTCCTGTGCCTGATGTTGCCGCAGTTTCATCAATAGTCTCGTGCCGTGGGGCTGCTATCATATTAATTTGTTTAAGGATGAAGGTATTTTCGAAAGTCATCCAATACTATCATTCATTTGCTTACACATAGTAGTTTATAAGTGGATATGTATTCGAAAGTCGTTTGATACTCGGGTTATCATTGTTAATATATCAGAACTGTGATTATTAGTAACATGAGTGTGTTGATCATGAATTTGTCGTCTCCTCTCAAAGCGAATATGAACGGTGAGTAATTATTCATGTGTATATCAAGTAGGGAAGGATGTAGCATCCGGGCGTACGGTCGTTTTGTTTATGTAAGTCATACTCACAAAACTCCTTCTGGAAGAGGCTAACCAGCCTGTGACTCTAGGTCTAGACCCACAACAAAATTATGGTCGCTTGCGGTTACGTTCCCGTATATTTTGACTGTTTTTTTTTTCTTCTGTTATTTGCCCCCTGCTGGCAGTATATATGATCATGACAATAAGTCATGGGAGTGAGTGGGGACAAAGCCTCCATCAACCTATTAGTGTATCCCACAGCAGTCAAAATAGATGAGAACGTGATTGGGTCAATATACAGGAGGCGCTACAATATAGGTAGCAACATTCTAATGGTAGTTTTGGGTTCCTATCATCAGATGCTTCATTTCTATATACTTTTTATCCCCGGGAGAAAAAAAAAAATCTTGGGATTTTTCATTTATTTTCTTGGGATTTTTTGTTTTGGCCATTAACCTAACCAAAAAACCTAACCTAACCTAACCTAATAGCCCCCAAATACATTTAGGTTAGGTTAGGTTAGGTTTTTTGGTTAGGTTAATAAAAAAAAAAAAAAAAAAATACAATAAAAAAATAAAAAACCCAAGATTGTTTTTTTTTTCCCGGGGATAAAAAGTATATAGAAATGAAGCATATGATGATAGGAATCCAAAACTACCATTAGAATTTTGCTACCTATATTGTAGCGCCTCCTGTATATTGACCCGTGAGGGCGAGCATACGAATAATGTAAACAAAGCGGGCGATACTACATCCTTACCATCAAGTATTCCATTATCATAACTGTGCATGTGTGTTTGTGGGTGTAGGGTGTGTAAGGGATAAAGGGTACTGATGTTCTTTTTTACATTTACGTTGAGGGAACCGCAGAGGGCCGCTCTAGGGCGGCTTGATATGCGGGGATTGTGCATTAGGACTAGTGGTTGGGGACAGGATCAGGATTAGGGATGTAATTATTGGTGATCTTTGGTGATCCTAGTTCTTGGTGATCCTCGTTCAAAAAGAATCAAGAGTGGGGCTATTAACTACATGAAATGGATGCTGCGGGGAAAAAATTATTGTCTAAATAATTATGTCCGTCCTTGCCTGATGTGTGTGATATTTTAGGTTGTGGCTGCCTCTAGTAAATTTTATACCTGTAGGGTGTAAATATATATCTTTGTCTATGTCTACTAAGTTGTCAGTGATTTTATATAACATCTGTTGTGTGTGCATTTGTCTTCTTGTTGCAAGTGGGCTGAATCTAATGTCTTGTTTGAGCAAAGTGACAGATGTAGTGTGTCTGTAATCACGTCTGATCCATCTTTCAGCTTTGTTTTGTATTGTATATTTTGTATATTGTATATTTTGTTTTGTATTTTATATTGTTGTGAGTGTGTGGATCCCAGACGGTGTCGCAGTATTCTAAGTGTGGTATAGGTCTATAATTGCACCTATACGAGCTAAACAAATTATTATTGTATTTAACAGGAAGGTATGATGAGGTAAGTGATGTGGTATAGGTGGCAATATGCGGAAATGGATTATAATCCCCCCTTACCCCCTTACGTTAGGCTAGGTTAGGTTGTTAGGTTAGGTTAGGTTAATGTCTCTCTGAAACAATGTAAAATCCATGTCACATCTAAATTGATAGACTTTTGTCAGAGGGGGGCGGAATGCCCTTATAATCCATTTCCACATATTGCCACCTATACCACATCACTTACCTCGTCGTACCTTCCTGTTAAATACAATAATATATTTTTTAGCTCGTATAGGTGCAATTATAGAAATTTACCCTAAGTGTGGCCGAACAAGTGTTTTAAATGCTAAGATTTTGATGTCTGCGTTACACTTAGTGAGATTCCTGCGCAGGAAGCCCAGTCAGTCTGTCAGTCTGTGGTAGTATTGGAAACACTCTTTCATCAATAATAAATGCACTGAACTATCCAACTCTAGCTCTTCCCAAGCTTTCTGGCATCTAGCCAAAAACCTCTCCAACAATTTTTCTTCCTCGTCTTTCCCTTCCCTTTCCCACTCTGATGGCACAACCATCACTTCTTCCTCTGACAAAGCTAAACTCTTCGCTCAAACTTTTGCTAGAAACTCCACCTTGGATGATTCCGGTGCTATTCCTCCCTCTCCACCCTCCTCTCTCTTACTTATGCCTAATATCCTAATCTCTTCTAAAGATGTACTTTCTACCCTCTCTGGGCTTAATACTAAGAAGGCATACGGTCCGGACGGTGTTCCTCCTGTTCTCAAAAACTGTGCTTCCGTGCCGACTCCCTGCCTAGGCAAACTCTTTCGTCTCTGTCTGTCCTCTAATGTCTTCCCTTCATGCTGGAAGTTTTCTCACATTCAACCTGTCCCAAAGAAGAGTGACCGCTCTCAACCCTCCAATTATCGTCCAATTGCTCTCATCTCTTGTCTTTCTAAAGTTTTTGAAACTATTCTTGCTTCCAAATTTCTTAAGCATTTCTCTTCTCATAATCTGCTCTCAGATCGCCAGTATGGCTTCCTTAACCCTTAACCAACGGCGCACAACATCTGTCGAGTTAAATAAATTTGGACTATGTGGTGGTGCACCACATGTGTCGAGTGCCATTTTCAGCACGTAATGTTGCTGAGAGAGAGAGCTGAGCGGTGGGACGAGCGTAGTAAGCTTATGACCACTCCCCACGACCACCGTGGACGTACTGAACTGTATACCACCTTCCTCCCCCTTCTCTCACTCGCTACACAGGGAATTATGTACGGAAATTACCTTATTTTAGGTTTTTTGCACTCGTGTTGCACGATCGTTGCAAGAGAACCAGTGGTCGTACAAGGATGGTTCGGGTGTCATTGGAAAGCTCTGTTTATGCCCTTTCAGGGATAGATACTTGTCTTGATAATATTCAAGGACACTAGTGCGACGTTATGAGAAACAATTTATTAGTGAAAATAGGCACCAATAGATTCGCCATATTTTTCTCCATATAGTCCGCATGGAGGATTTTCGTTATCAACAAATTGATAAATACCCACTTCACAGACAAATACACCAAAAATCAAGTCAAAGCGGGGGTGTGGGGGCGGCAGCCCCCACCTATAATACTAGAATAGGTTAGGTAAGGTTGTTAGGTTAGGCTAATGTCCTTTCAAAGGGGTATAGGCTAGTAAACACTAGGATAGCCTATACCCGGTCAGAGGTAAGAAGAAGAAGAAGAAGAAGAAGAGTCCTGCAGTAGTCTCCTTGAATGCTACCCTTGTCTTACGCTCTGGGTCTTGTTTATGCATGAAAATGAGCACGGAAACAACCCTATTTAGGGTAAAAACCCCCCGCTGGGCGGCACAGTGTAAAATACCCTACCACCCGCTCTTTGTGTGTTAAGGGTCGCTCTATTGGTGATCTTCTTTCATATATTACTAACTCTTGGTCATCCTCCTTTCGGGACTTCGGTGAGACTTTTTCTATTGCACTAGACATATCGAAAGCCTTCGATAGAGTCTGGCACAAATCTTTAATTTCTAAACTACCCTCCTTCGGCTTCTATCCCTCCATCTGTGCCTTTGTCTCTAATTTCCTTTCCGGCCGTTGCACAGCCGCGGTTGTGGACGGCCATCGTTCACTTCCTCACCCTATAAACGCCGGGGTATACAGTATATCAAGGAAACCGACCCCCTTTTATTTCAGGATTTTTTTTTTTTTTTTTTAGCTAGTTTTCATCATTATACAGTGGTTGTCAATAATTAGAATCTCCGGAAAAATCGTTTTCAATTACTTTGAAAAAGTTAATGGTACGATTTTAGTTGCTGGGCACCTATATGACAGGTACCGCCAACGATTTAATACATATTTTTTTTCGGTTTCCACGCATCCAACACCAAGGTACACCCTTTTCTGGTGTACGAAACACTAAAAAAGCAATGGGGACACTTTAATAATGATAATATGAGACGAAATATAAAGACAACTCGGTTGCGTTCGTGGTACTAGCGTCGCTTTGTTTACTTTACGCTCGGAGTGACTTCCCGGTCCCGCCTTGGCGGTCGACTTCAAATGGCTAAGCTTATATAACCAGTTGTTGGGTCCATTTTTTTTATAAAGACTTGCGTTATAGGCCGTGGGATACAGGACAGGGTTGAGGGGGGCTCTGCCCCCTCTCACGCCCCCGTGAATTATAATAATCGTCATATATGTGGCCAGCAGGGGGCAAGTAAAACAACTGGCCGTAGTAACCTCAAGCGTCCTGGGTAAACAAACCGCGACGATCCGAAGCGACGACGGACTCCCCCCGCCGCCGATTTTCGGCACAAATGCGCCGTTTTATTCTCGTTGAAAACCACATTTAAAAAGTTATTATATCGTTTTCAATACTATTACCGGACCAGAAAAAGGTGTAGCTTGGTGTTGGATGCGTGGAAACCGAAAAAAAATATGTATTAAATCCTCGGCGGTACCTGTCAAATAGGTGTCCAGTAACTAAAATCGTACCAAGTTAATATTTACCTCCTGTTAAAGCTAAAGATTGCGGAGTATATACCGTAGACTTCATTCAAGTTTTTTTTGGCGACCATCATCCTTTTATTAATCAAACACCAAACCAGCGGGGGTGTGGGGGCGGCAGCCCCCACCTAATATACTAGGGTAGGTTAGGTAAGGTTGTTAGGTTGGGCTAATATTACCCCTTATTTTCGTCTTTTACCCCTCAATTTCCCTGTACTTCATAGCCCTCCCCACTATCGGGGTCCGTATCTTAAGACTGTTGGATAATGGGGAAAACGGTTTTTCCGGAGATTCTAATTAATGACAACCACTGTATAATGATGAAAACTAGCTAAAACCAAAAAAAAAATCACGAAATAAAAGGTGGTCGTTTTTTTTATATTTTCCAACGCCGGTGTTCCTCAGGGCTCTGTCCTATCTCCTATTCTCTCTCTAATTTTTATAAATGATCTTCTCAACTGTACCTCAATTCCCATCCATTCATACGCAGATGACTCAACCTTACACTACTCCATTAGTTTTTTCAGAACGCCCCAGCCAGCAATCCCTCAACGACAAAGTTAATGAAGCAATAGAACTCTTAAATTCTGATCTAAATACTATCTCCAATTGGGGCAGAGAAAATTTTGTTATCTTTAATGCTTCCAAAACCCAATTTCTCCATCTATCTACCCGTAAGAATCTCCCAGCGGACTATCCCTTATTCTTCAACAATACAAAAATCAATCCTTCATCTTCCCTCAATATTCTTGGTGTCTCTTTTTCTTCTGCTCTCAGTTGGAAGGACCATATTACCAGTCTTGCTAAGGCAGCCTCCCAGAAGCTGGGTGTGCTCAACCGCCTTAGTTTTTTTTTACCCCTGCACAGCTTCTTGCTCTGTACAGGGGCATAGTGCATCCTTGTATTGAGTATTGTTATCCTGTTTATTATTCCTAGGGGGTAGAGGAGAAATGGATATAAATTAAATAATTAAACCTGGAAAGATTAATTGGCCTAGGCTATAAAAATGATACCGGGTCGGCGTTTGACTTACTTGTAAACATGTATGTGTAGGTTATCTGTGGTAGTCCCAGTAATATCTATGAAGTACTTCTAGTATTAAAGGAACTTAGCTGTGATGCAAAGAGTGTCGATTAGATGATGGACATGTCGGGAGGCAAATATCAGGGAAGTTTGGTTGTTATGTGGCAGCAGCTGGCGGTCTGTCTTGGCGGGGTGAAGTCTGTGTCAAGTGTGTCGGAGATTCCCTTTTATCGTGACAATATAAAATATATTTAAGGGTTTTATATCGTCCCCCATGATTAAATAACAAGGGAAAATAAACTAAGATATAATTGGTGCAACCACAGTAATATTTATCCACAAAGATAAATAAAGTAATGCGTATAAACAAAAAGGAACCAGCTGTCGTGAACCCGGGAAATTCAAACTACGATATATATACCAGCTAGGATTCACGACAAATGTTCACATGTGTGGGGAGGTTCCTCTCACACCGCTCTCCTAGACAAAGTTGAAAGGAAGGCCTTTCGTATCATTAACTCCCGTCCACTCACCAACTCTCTGCAATCTCTCTCTCTCCGCCGCAATGTTGCATCTCTCTCGCTATTCTATCGCTACTATAATAATCAGTGTTCCTCAGAGCTTTCCCAGTGTGTACCACCTTCTTTACGTAGGGCACGTGGTACCCGACTTGCTACTCCATCCCACCCCTACTCTGTGCAACTCTCCAACCCAAGAGTAAAACGTTACTCTCAAACTTTCTTCTACTCAACAGCTGAGCTCTAGAACGCTCTCCCAGAATCAGTCTTTCCCTCTTCCTATGACTTAAATTGCTTCAAACTCTGTGTGTCCAGGTATTTTGGCTCGAACGTCCCTTGATTTTGGCCCTGTCACTCTTTCAACTATTGGGGAGGCACTCGCTATAGGCAGTTCTGCCTTTTGCCTCCCTCAATCACATAGAAAAAAAAAAAAAAAAAATCGGTGGCTGGCGTTACGACTAGTCCTGGCTTCGTCGCTATAATGACCCCACCGTGGTCTCCGTTCTGTCTGTCTTTTCTATGTAAGGTCATGGTATAGGAACTATCCGTCGGGAAGACTTCACTGTGTGAAATGTCTTGGTTGAGCCAAGTCCCTGTCCCTATAACGATGTGAGGGTCATAAGTCTCAAAGGTGTGGTGAAAAGCGGCTCTTTTGTTGATAATGCTGCGGAAGTTGATAATGAGGGTTCTGAGTGTGGAAGGCAAGGCTCCCTGTTAGGGGAGTTTTCGGAGGTGGTTGTGGTAGATGGGGGGCTAAGGGTAATTAAGGATTTGGGTGGTGCTATGGGGGTTATAGATAAATGGGGCTTGAAGGTAGAATGATTAGGTGTGGAATGGTAGGGTTGCGTAGATTCTGTAAGACGTACAGGGTAGTACTGACTTTTAGGTGCGATTGTAATTTTAGCAACTATTTTTTGTTCATGTGTTTATTTTTTTTTTTCAGATACCTAAAAGTCTAATTTTCCGAATAAAGGTAGCCAAGTTCAACAAAAGTACTGGTAATGTCTGGATATCGGGCGTTTTATGGAATCCTTGTTTTAGGGATGCATACCAAGAAATACCAATATACTATACATGCTGATCGCTATTTTATGAACAAAGTGGAAAAGGTGTATCGTCCATTGCTTTCATGCAATTTATAATAATTAGACACAATTATAACCTGAAATACTTTAGGCGATGACTTCTGCAGGCACTGTGTAATTAGAGTTTAAATTAAATATCCCAGCTTGAATGGACAGTTGAAAGTCAGATTAATTACATGATATAATCTTTTACTGTGTTGGTGTTCCATTTTTTGTAACGACACATTATTTCGCATATTTTCTTCGAAATGTGCATGCATTAGAGGACTTGTAGTACTTGTGTTTATGTAATAACAATAATAATTATCTATCTATCTATCTATTGCTTGACGCCGTGATCCCCGAAGGTGTGGCCATGAACGAAACGCCCCATGCACCTCGTTCCCCAGTCAGTCAACGCCCCACCTCCCAACCAGCACCGCCCTCATTCATATACTTCTTCACTCCATCCTTCCAGATCTCTCTCTCGGTTTACCTCTCCCTTTCTGTTCTTCCACCTCGCTCTCGTACACCCTCTCAGTCATTCTCTCGCTTCCCATACTTTCCATATGGCCGAACCATCTCAAGGTGTTCCTTTTCACACTCTCCAGCACATCTACCTCCCCACCACACCTCCCTCTTACTTCCTTATTCGTCTGTCTATCCCTCCATGTAACTCCGCACACACTTCTCAAGTAACTCATTTCCACCCCTCTCACTCTTGGTCCGAGTCTGTCCACCAACGTCGATGCTTCGCTTCCGTAAGTCAATGTTGGGATTACCACACTGTCCTGCAAAGACTTCTTCACTTCCATGCTGACCACCCTATTTCTTGTTACTGCTTTCAGCGTTCCTACAACCCTTTTCCCCCGTTGCACCCTCTCCCGCACTTCTTCATCCAAACTCCCATCTTTACTCAGCACACTGCCCAGATACTTAAATGAGCTGACAATCTCCATAGCCTGACCGTTCAACTTCACCTCACACTCTGTGGCTTCAACCCTTTCGAATACCATAACCTTGCTCTTCCCCGCATTTACCTTCAGATTCCGTTTTTTTGCACACTGTTCCAAACATATTTACCAGACCCTGCAACTCTCATTCATTATCGCTCATCAGAACTATGTCATCAGCAAACAGCAGTACAGGTAGCTTCCACTCGTTTCCCTCCCTTATTATCGATACACCAACATCCACTGCTCTTCCTTGTATTTCTTTTATGACTTCATCCATATATACATTAAACAACCACAGGGACATCACATACCCCTGTTTCAACCCAACATTCAGATAAAAAAACTCGCTCTGCTCATTCTCCAAACGTACTGCCGCCTTTGCACTATAAGAACCCGGGAGTAAACAAATATCTAAATTGCCAAGAACTTTTAAGTATTAACTTACTTTAGATGTTGATAATCATTGATAGCTCAAGGATAGAGTTAGGAATAGGTAGAAGCTATGGTGGCCACTAGGAGTTAAGAATTAGGATGACTTAGCGTGAATAAGGTGGTTGTAGTAGGAGGTTGGTGAGGTCGTCGTTAGAGCGAGTCTGAGGTTTATTGGCGGGGGACTCGCACAGCTTCCAAAATGACGCATGCGCAGTGAATATCCTATTCATTAATGCGTCATTTAACTAACTACAAGATAACCGGATCAAATATAATAATAACCCGATTTATCTAGGGATAATAAACCCATAGAAACTTAATACGAAATTGTACATATCTTTTATTAACCCCTTCTGTACCGCAGCGTCTTTTTTATATTCTTCTAGCTATATTTAGGCGATTTTGTGCAGCTTGAAAAGGATCTGTAGTGGTAAAAAGGTTAAGTGAGGTAGTTCGAAGCATGTTAATGGCTGGAGGCCCTTTTTAAACTGAATAAAAACGTTTATTAGTAGCCAGAATGAAGTTAAAAACACCTCTCCGGTACAGAAGGGGTTAAGATGCATGCTAGGCTACTGCTGGCGCCTAATTCAAACTTACAGTATATTAATCATCCTAAATTGTCGAGATGCTTACGAGTCTCGACAGCACCCTCATACATGCTCTTCACTGCTTTCAGCAACTTGCCATCTACTCAGTATCTTCTAAGTACTTTCCACATACTTTCTCTATCCACTCTGTCATAGGCCTTCTCGAAGTCCATAAAGGCATCATACAGCTTTTGTTGCTGCTCCAGATATTTCTCCAACACATTTCAGGGTAAAAATCTGATATACACATCCACTTCCCTTCCTAAACCCGCCCTGCTCGTCACCTATCCATTTCTGCGTTCTTGCTCTCACTCTCTCAATCACTACCCTACTGTACACCTTCCCTACTACGCTTAGAAGACATATTCCCCGGTGGTTACCAAACACTCCTCTTTCTTCTTTACCCATATAGGCCTATAGGGGGACTATTATGCCTGAATACTTGAGATGTTCTGCTGATATGCCTGTTTGGTCATAGGATTTGCCAGTGTTCAGCTTACTGATGGTTTGGCTAACTTCTCTGGTGGTTACTAGGTGGCTGAGAGTTGGAGGGTTTTTCTTGCTCCAGGTGTCTATAAATTCCAAGTCCAGAGTGTCCTCTTTTAGGTAGGAATCATCATACTCAGGAGCTTCTGACAGAGTGGCTAGGGACTTAAAGTGGCTTGTCCATTCTAGCAGGATGTTGTCAGGGTCAGACGTGACTGTGCCATCTATCATTAGTGTATTTCCTGAGGTTGAGGATGAAGAGTTGGATCTCTGGCATTTCACTAGATCGTGGAAGAGTTTAGTGTGCTTGGTTGAGGCTTCCTGGATTCTTTGGTGCAGGGTGGATTGTCTCACGGCCACCTCCTGTCGAAACTGTGATTGGAGAGCTTTCTTTGAATCTTTTCTCCTGATGGCTGCAGGGTGTGGCAGCGGGGGCTGTTCTGCTGTGATCCATTGGTTTAGAGCTTGTTTATGGGTGTAGAGGTGCTCTGCAATGGAAGGTGGCCATGGTTGAGATATCTTTGGACCTGGGCGTCTAGTGGGGATAAATGAGTTGCTAGCTCTTAACAGAAGGTCTGTGATCTCAGCTATATAATAGTCGATGCCTTGTATGGTATAAGTTACATCTTTGGGAACATGGGAATATATGTGCTGCTTGTACCCTGTGATGTCCCCTTTGTCCCACATAAGTCTGTTGGTGGATGACCTTGATTTCTTCTGTATGTTAACTGTGGAGACTATAAATTAGGTCTCCATGGTGACAGGGTGATGAGGTGAAGTGTTTGAATGCAGATCTAGGATGTCTACTGCTCCAGTGAGTTGGTGTGAGTAATTTGATGGAAGAATTTAATATATCGTTGATCTGTCCTTACCATTATGGTGATAGTGAGTTGGCACTTTAGGATATCCGACAGACAGGGAGACATCTAGATCATCAAGGAATGACAGAAATCTTGAGTCACGAGAGCATCTTGATTCCATTATGGAGGCGTTGAAGTCGTCACATAGGACAGTGTAGAGGGCTGGGTGGAATTTGTGGTAGATTTCATACAGCTCATCCATTGCATCTCTGAAGCTTTCTCCACGGACGCTTGAACCTCGACATGGAATGTAAGCATTCACAATGCAGAGATCTTTGCTGGATATGAGTGATATAGTAATGACTTGGATATAGTCTGAGCCATCGGGATGTGCTGTGACTTGGTGATCGAATGCTTTGGACCATAGGGTTGCAACGCCTCCATATCCACACAGACGTTGTATGCTGGAAATGGGAGAAGAGTAGTCTGTACACTTCACTGCACATGTCATTTCCAGTGCAGAGGCCAGGCTGCATATGAAATAAGATTCAAAATTATAAAGCCAGTGTTCTTGAAGGGCTATGATATTGTAGTGGTCAGATAGAGTTTTCACGGGGACGTTGCTATACTTATCCCCTTCAAGATTGAGGGTTGCAATCTTGACCATAGTTGTTGAGGGGTTGGTTGGGCATTCTCTAAAACAGAAGCTTGTAAGGTGGCATCTATCTGCTGGTTATTGGCCTGGTTACTTAACTGCTCCATCGAGTTACTCTTGGCTGTTGGGGTTTTTCTAGTTTCTTCAATATGTGGTTGTTGTTGTTGTTGTTGTTGTTCCCCAAGCTGCCTGGCCGAACAGCCCCAAGGCCCCGAGCAATTCCAAGGCCATAACCGAGCGCCCCCACAGAACCCTCCCCGCCGACCACAATAAAGCCTGGGTGACCGAAGCCACTCCATGGCGGGAAGCTGAGGAGGGTGCGGAAACGCCTGGGAAACCACAGCCCCACCCAGGGCCCTGTGCCCCTCAGCAATTATGAGGAGAAAGTTGAGGGACAAGGGAAAAATGTGACGCTTTGGCTTCCAATCTTGGTAGATTGGGAGGTCAATCCACGGAAGAGACGCCGTCACTTGAGATCTAGAAAATATATAAGTTAAGGAACAGTCAGAGTAAGCTATGGGTATGGCAGAGATTGCTCAGCTCTCACTCTGATAGACCAGCCCATCACCACATGACTAGAACCCAATCCTCTCAGCATCAGCTAGGAAAGGCCCTAGAAAGCCGCCTTTGGCGGGGGGATAGCTCCCCTATTTCAACCCCTTTCAGGGTTGGGCACCCGCCCAAGTTACCCGGTAAGTTAGCATGGCTGTTTTGTAAAAAAAATCCAAACTGACTTTGAGTGCTTACATATATACTTGTGGCTCTGGGGAGCTTATTGCTGGAGGAGATAGCAATCTGCAGTTCTTGGTGGATAGGGCTTTTCATTGGTCGTCCTTTATGGGATAATCTGCACGAGATAAACGTTCTCAAGTCAAACACAGGAGGAACCCGGTTTGGACTTAGATCAATACTGCGACTGTTTCCATGCTGTGCAATAATGGTGTCTGCCAGCATCTGGGACACTGTGTGTTGAGACGTCTTGTGTTGCTGCTGATAATGAGGACATTCATGCGATCTACTGTTACCAGAAGGGGTGACTGCAGATGAACTGTTTTTGGTATTGTTCGGTTCCTTTTTGTGGTTAGTGTCTCCTTGATGGTTGCTGGGTGTATCTGTTTTGAACGGTTTGCTGTGGTGGAGGAGCAGCTCTATGTATAATTGCCTGGGTTTGGAGCTTGATGGCAAGGGTCGAGCTGTTGGGCATTTCTGTTTTGTACGGCTTGCAATGTGGGAAGCGCAGATTCATGTATACTTTCCCAACTTGGAGCTTGCTGGCAAGGATCAGGTTGCCAGGTACTGCTTGTAGTTCTCGCTTGGGGTATGTGAACCGCTACCGGTACTTGTGGCTGTATCAGTATACAGCGAGTGGTTAGGCATTTGGTATCCTTGCGACAGTGCATTAATCTGTGGTGCCTGGTATAGTCCGTGTGAGCCAGAGTTTACATCATTGTGGCTGTTTGCTGTGACATTGACTTCATGTTTGTCTGCAGTTGAGCTATCAGGAGCTGTTGCTGTGACACTGTGTTGACATTGACTTCATGTTTGTCTGCAGTTGAGCTATCAGGAGCTGTTGCTGTGACACTGTGTTGACATTGACTTCATGTTTGTCTGCAGTTGAGCTATCAGGAGCTGTTGCTGTGACACTGTGTTGACATTGACTTCATGTTTGTCTGCAGTTGAGCTATCAGGAGCTGTTGCTGTGACACTGTGTTGACATTGACTTCATGTTTGTCTGCAGTTGAGCTATCAGGAGCTGTTGCTGTGACACTGTGTTGACATTGACTTCATGTTTGTCTGCAGTTGAGCTATCAGGAGCTGTTGCTGTGACACTGTGTTGACATTGACTTCATGTTTGTCTGCAGTTGAGCTATCAGGAGCTGTTGCTGTGACACTGTTTTCATTAGATTATTTACCTGTGTCTGTAGCATTGTTAGATGCTCCTGGGACTCGGAGGGTGGGCTGTGGAGTATTTTCGTTAGATGCTCCTGGGACTCGGAGGGTGGGCTGTGGAGTATTTTTGTTAGATGCTCCTGGGACTCGGAGGGTGGGCTGTGGAGTATTTTCGTTAGATGCTCCTGGGACTCGGAGGGTGGGCTGTGGAGTATTTTCGTTAGATGCTCCTGGGACTCGGAGGGTGGGCTGTGAAGTATTTTTGGAGCCGGAGGGTTAATAGTTTAATTTGGCATGGGCTTAGCTTGGGCATCGCTGGGTTGATAGCTTCCTAGCCTAGCAATCCGGAGCGAATCCTTGAGAGACTATATCTGCTTCAAGTTGGGAGATGTAGGTCTTATTTGAGGCTGCATTTTTTATTGCAAAGTCTGCATCCTGCTCTCTCTTCTTCAGCTTCTTCTATTTGGAGCGGAGTTCAGCTTCCAGTGTCTTCAGTTCATTTTCTGCTGGGGACTAGACCCATTTCGGGGTGGTACTAGCATCATTAGTATGTCAAATATGGATTATGTTGGAGCATTCTATCAGTTTTTGTTTATGGCTCCAGAAGAGGATTGGACTGCAGCATATATTGTGAAGCTTGTGGAGGGTACGGCAGCTATAGTGGCGTTGGCGGAGGTTACCGGTACCATAACTGGAGTTAGTATGGGTGCTAGGTTATCAGCGGAAGTTAATGGTACAATAACTGGAGTTGCTATAGATATAGGGCTGTTGGTGGTGGTGGAGGGTACTGGTACAATAACTGGAGTATCTATGGATGGTGGATTATTGACGGAGGATACTGGAACAATAGGTGGAATCGTTATGGGTGCTGGATTATTGTGGCCAGCAGTAGCAGATGTGGAGTTTGTGATGGTAGGAGTGGATGTCTGGTGGATATTTTAAGACGTTCCTTCCATTAGATTGGCGATTTTAATACCTTTCGTCCCATTTCGTTGTCAATGTCAAGACTTTTCGTGCCATTTAGATGTCGATTTTTTCCTGGCGAGCGATAGCGAGCCTGTAATTTTAACCTGTAAATGTAACCTGTAATTTTAACCATCATGGTGGTGTAATGGTTAGTGTTTAAAAATCTGTGTGTGATAACCCAGGTTCGAATCCCGGTGGATCACATATATGCTTTCAATAATTTCATTGTAGGTGTTTGGTGTTGTGGTGATATATATAAAATATATATTGTGTGGTAATGTGGCTAGACAGGCCAAACTGTGCCTGTTGTCAGCCTTAAGGGCAGACAGACCGTTTGTCTGGACCCCCTTCTCCCTAATGTTTAGCCCCACTAGTTTTGAGATTTTAAGACGTTGGTTCCATTAGTTTGGGGATTTTATTACCTTTCACCCCATTCCTTTGTCAATATTAGGACCCATCGTGCCATTTAGGTGTCGATTATTTCCTGGCGAGCGATAGCGAGCCTATAATTTTTGGAGGAATCGGCCTTTGGCTGGGACATTTTTCTACCGAAAAATGTACAAATCTATCTTGAAGGGGGATCTAGGGGATGTTTTTCTAAGCTTGATGGAGATCTAGGGAGGAAACTAAAAAAATATATGAATAAATGAATTAATAGACCAAACAAACAGCCACTGTCCCCTTAACACTTTCTCTCCAGCAAATTGCTGTAGATGGGTCGACTAAATCAAGCACCATTGTATATATGCTTGCTGTTCAACCAAACTTGGGTCCATATTGGTACAAATGGCTTTGCTTGCAACAACAGTACCAAGAGGATAGATGCTAGGCTGGCTGTAGGAGTGGTGGTGGTTGTTGATGGTTGTAGTGGTGGTGGTAGCGATGGTGGTAGTATTAGTGGTGGTGGTGGTGTTGGTGGATACGATGAAGGTAGTGGTGGTGGAAGTGTTGATGTTAGTATTAGTGATTATGGTGGTGGTGGTGGTGATGGTGTAGTGGTAGTGGTGGTGGTGGTGGTGTTGGTGGTTACGATGATGGTAGTGGTGGTTTTAGTGGTGATGTTAGAGTATTAGTGATTTTGGTGGTAGTGGTGGTGATGGTGTAGTATTAGTGGTAGTGGCTCTCTTCTTGTATCTTCAAGCTATGACTAACATTATCCTCTCTTCCTCTTTGTGTCCAGTCCTAAGTCTACGTTCTAGACACTTTGTT
This sequence comes from Paralithodes platypus, assembly GCA_032716605.1. Lineage (NCBI taxonomy): Eukaryota > Metazoa > Arthropoda > Malacostraca > Decapoda > Lithodidae > Paralithodes > Paralithodes platypus. Next base: position 1,632,258 of record CM064510.1, read on the forward strand.
ATATTCCAAGTAGTTTCTGACCAATACATTAGTACAGGGAGGACACATTGGTTCTATGCTACTCCGTCCCATGCCAATTATTCGCTTGATTTATCTAGAGTGGTCTGGGTGTGCTAGTATAACCTGGCCTAGGTATATGTATTTTTCTAACTGCTTCTATCACCTCACCGTCCATATTTATGTGTTGGTGGTGTAATGGTTTAGGTGCTTATGTTCTGGGTGTGGTGTCCTGAGTTGGAATCCCAGGAGGACCATATGCTTTCATTAGTTTATTGAAGTACATTGGGGTTTGTAATTGATGATCAATGTTAAGAGCGGGGTGTTACTTATTTGTTGTATTTACTCAAGATAATACAACATAATCTTGGTTTTCTTTCTATTAATTTTCAATCCTACCGGCTTTCTCTGTTTTTATCTTCTCCTGAATCGACGAAAAGAACTTTGTCATCAGCGAATTTGAGGTCGAGGCTGCCAACCCTCTGAGGGTAATGCGCGGAGTGCTGTCACTCAATGGATAATGCGGAGTAAATCTGAACCCCAAGGCAAAAACAATTCATCAAAAATATTTAAAGTGGATTTATTGAACATTTGAGGTAATAGGAACTTAGAATGAACATTTGGCTTCACTTTGACACAAACATCAGGTACATTTAATCACATTTAAGGTTATGAGGAACTTCAGACTAAAATGATTGAACATAAAAAGTTAGTCCCCTTAACCCGGGAACTGCGGGGAGACTCTTAAGAGTTCCCCCGGCGGACTGCGGGAAGACTCTTAAGAGTCAGAGAAAAACAAAATCAACTTTTGACATAGATTTTTTTTTTTTTTTTTTTTTTTTTTTTTGGCCCCTGGGCCATGCAAAATCTCAGTCCTCTACCTCCCCTCCTTCCCTACTTTCCTTCTCTCCTTCAGTTATCACCTATTTTCCCTGTTATTCCCTTATTCTGAGGTATATTTTCGTGCTAACATTAGCGAGTTGCAAGCAGGGCGTTGTCATCACTGATAGCAAATGAGTGCAAGAGAGAGAGAGAGAGTATCGATCGACTGTGTCTCAGTGGCCTTGGGGGAAATTGGCGGGAAAGTAGCTTGCCTCACCCATACATTATACAACTCGCGGGCTATATCTCCGATTTTGACCATCCAAACGATGTTTTCACTCGTTTTATTGTTGTTTCAGGTTAATACCTTTATAATCAACCCATAATAGGCGCGTATGGATAAGTATTAATACTATTTATGGTAAAATGAATATTTTAGTGACGGAAACACCTCAAATACATGCGCACAGGGAGAGGTGTCTAATTACCCCCATGCGCACTTGTTAGGTTAAAGAAATTAACTAAAAATTAAAATACTGGCCGATTCAGCCGAACCCTTAGGGTCTAAAGGCCTAATAAAGGTGCATTTCCCAGCCCAAGAATGGAGGGCTTTAGGCAGAAATCGGATAGAAATCTGTGAAGGAGAAAATATAGGTATTTTTAGACCCTAAAATATCTAACTTTTCATGTATCTTTATATAGTAAATATGCACCTATTTTTCTATTCCACCCCTCACAAGTTGGGAAATTTAATACTCTACAATGTCATAACACTGGCATAAATCTGAGCAATAGCACAATCACAACAAAATGGAATGTAAAATTATCCAAAGTTGGCAAAAAATCGAGAAAATCGAAATATAGAAACAAATTAAATAAATAGTAAATGTGCACCAATATCGTTCGTTTACCATTCTAAAACTAGAAAATGTATCTGTCAACATTATCAGAACACTCGGACATGAATCAGAACAATAGCAAAATTACGCTCAAATACGCTCAATACGCTCAAACGCTCAAACGTTAAATACTCCATTTTGCAATTACCCACCTTTTAATAATAATGTGGAGTAGAAAGGAACCTCAAGGCCGCCTAAACAAGTAGAGAGACGAAGCTGGGAGGTCCTTTCACTACCAGAGCACTTCTCCAACTGATCATCCTACTTTAACCCATACTCCCAACCCCCATGACGTGCGCACAGCAAACAAAAACCGTTTTTGCGCATGGTGTTGGGGTGAGTAGTCACCTCACTTTATCCTCTGAGTGTTCTTAAGGGAGCCCGCCTCGCTTTTTTTCTTTTTCTCTCCCTCACTCTTTGGCTTTTATCCATTCGGCCCTATTCAGCCTACTATTTTAAGACGTTTACCCCCATCCAGATGTCAATATTTTCCTGGCAAGTGGTAGCGAGCCAGCATATATTTATTTTTGTTTTGACAGCAAGCTAAATTTATAAATTTTTCGATAGAAAAATGTCTCCGGCGAAGCCGAATTTCTCCATACAATGCTGGCTCGCTATCGCTCGCCAGGAAGAAATTGACACCTGGATGGGGACAAACGTCTGAAAACAGTAGGCTGAATGGGGCTGAATGGATACAAGCCAGAGAAAGAGAGAATAGGAGAGAGAGATAAAAAAAGCCGGTGACCCCCCCTTAACATCTTGCATATGGCCTGTTGTTAAGTACCCATACCGGAAACCTGCCTATTCTCTTGGCTGCTTTGAATCTCCATGATAACTTAAGGGGAGGTAGTTAGTTCGATCCCTAGAATTCCATCAAGCTTAAAATTACACCCCCTAGACCCCCTCTCAGGATAAATTTGTACATTTTTCGGTAGAAAAATTTCCCGGCGAAAGGCCGGTTCCTCTTAAATTACAGGCTCGCTATCGCTCACCAGGATAAAATCGACACCTAAATGGCACGAAAAGGTCTTAAAATTGACAGAAATGGGGCAAAGGTTCTTAAAATCACCAAACTAATGGGGCGAACTGTTACGACTGGGGCTACGAATAAAACAAGGGCACTTAATGATTGGACTAGTAATAGGGCACTTTGCAACAACGGTACGCTAGATCCAAACCCCTGAACTTATATGCCGGCGAACAAAACACCTATACCCTCCTGAGTTAATCGGTGATAACGGGGTATCCTTAACTGGGCATAAATGTACTCTACTTCAAGCTAACCCACACTGGTATAGCCTGATAACACACAGGATGCAAGTTACGTTAAAATGCATAAACAAGATTCTAGGGAAAGATCAATTAAATCACAGCAAGATTTAATACAATCAAAAGATGCTTTAATACAGTTACTCTAAACAACAATAAACTCTTCACTCCTATCTGAAAGTAAGTTAAGTATAGTCCTACAGCATAGACCTGGAAACTTCTGAAGAATGTCTGATGCTCATAAGATGCTCGTATCTTAACTATAAATAGAGGCAGGAGGCAGGACACCACACGTGTAAAGCGAATACACAAAAAGATAGGACATATAATGTTAACTGACACGAGAATACTATAAATGCGCAACGGTAGTAATGCTCGACACTAAAAGAAGTACTTCCTTATCAACGAAACAGTCTACTATGGTTGTGCAACTCAACAACAACCTAGACTAATAAATGCTTGTGAATAATAATGCATACATAATTATCAAAAGAGCTTATGTCCTAACTAGTGTCTGCTAGGTGAATAAAGTCTAGCTGGGATATCAAGGTTAGGAAACTGTGGCTGAGCAAGACAGGCTCATAGCCTAGCGTGGTCCTTAAGGCAGTATGTTTAAAGTTACGTTAATGACGGGGATGTTCTCTTGGTAAACCCAGATCTCGAGTATCTGGCTCTACCCTGGCGATCCCTCAAAAGTCAAGCAAAGAGGCAGCACTGTGTTTATAAGGTAGTAGGCTAATGCCCTCTTACAACACGATGCTGCACTCGCAAAAGGCACAACCAAAAGGACGACCTAAGCTACCACAGAAACCATCGAAGTCGTGTAGGTATAAGCGAACCATACACACATCGGTGACAACGATATCAGAAACCTTATCCCAGTCTAGCATTAAATAACCCAGCAGAGCACTAATGATAATGAGGGAGACACACACGAAGAGTCATCAAACCTCCATAAACTAAGGACATTGAGGGAGACGCACACAGAGTCATCAAACCTCCATAGACTAAGAAACCTTATAGCCTATTCTAATACATGGAAATATCTCTGAGAGCGACGCACACAATACGATGGGCCGATATGAAATCGTGTGCAGAACCCAAAGGGAGTGCTGTGATGTTAAAAGATGAGAGGAATGAAAGAGAAGAAGTAGAGTGAGAGAGACAGTATCAGAATGGTGGGGAGATGGGAGACAGTTGTAAAAAGGGTGTTAGTCGTGCGCGTCCCGAGCCTGCTCTGAAGAAGGACGCTCCCGTGAACCATCGTGCAGGAGGTTAGTTCCACAGGACCCCGCAAAGGCGCAATGGTCGTCCAATCACGAGCCGAGACGTCACAAGACAGCAGGTGTCACGTGACACAGCGCCCGCTCCGACAGACGCTCACTACCATCTCGCTCTAAAAAGTCTCTCTCTTCCCACGCTGGTACTTTCATCACTACTATTGATATAAAATACAACCCGTTGTCACAGACGAAAACAAAGACCACCAATGGACTGTCTGTGACAATACGAGTACTAGGAAAGAAAGAACAACCTTCTCTGAAAACTGTAGCCCATTTCGATATCCCTGGCGAGTGCTGGTGGCTGCCGGGAGGCGATTCTGCCAACGCTGGTAGGCGTCACAGAACGTCTTACAATATCAAAAGCAATGGGACTAAACATGAGATAGAAAGGGATCCAGAAAAAAATCCCTCAAGTGGAAATCTACCCTTAAGTTAATGTTATCGTTATGCCTAAATCAATAGCCGAGTAAGCCTGACATATATACAATTAAGGAGAGACGGACCTTTTCTTCTATTAATGAATTTATTCCTTTATTTCTTAGTTGTCTCGCTAGACCTCCATCAAGCTTAGGAAAACATTCCCTAGACCCCCCTTCAAGATAAATTTGTACATTTATCGGTAGAAAAATGTCCCGGCCGAAGTCCGGTTCCTCTTAACATTTCAGGCTCGGTATCGCTTGCCAGGATATAATCGACACCTAAATGGCACGAAAGGTCTTAAAATTGGAAAAAACGAAATGGGCAAAAGGTGTTAAAATCGCCAAACTAATGGACCGAACGTCTTATAATCTCAAAACAAATGGGGCTTAGCACGAGGGAGAAAGGGGACCAGAAAAACTACCCATCTCTCCTTAACCTCAACAGTCCTTCAGCTTTTCCTTAAGGCCGCGTCATACAGAACTCGAATCCACCAGAACCCACCGGAATGAATTCAAAAATTCAAATTTTAGCCACTTCTTCCCCATTCTGGTCTATTCTTGTACGTGTTCTGGTTAGATTCTTGTCTATTCTTGTGTTTCGAGTGATGTTCTAGTCGTCACTCGATTGATCGAGTGAGTGAGCAAAAAGTTAGTGCATGCGTTAACTTTCTACGATTTATCGAGTGAAAAAAAACGTTAAAAATTATCGAGTTACATTCTAGTCTTATCCTGGTCGCATTCGAGTCGCATTAGAGTCTCATTCTCCCTATTCTGGTCATGTTCTGATGTAATTTTTATAGTCGATGCCGACTCGAATGACTTTAATGTAACTCGATGCCACTCGATAATGACCGGAAGTCAACTGGATGACAAGTTTATTATTCCACTTTAAAATTGAATGTAATGGAATGAGAGTTGAATATAACCCGAATTAAGAAGAATACAACTGGATGTCGACTAGAATATGAGTGGTAGATGACTGCATACTTGCTTGATGTATCGAGTGTACACTGGATGTCGACTCGAACATGACTAGAAGTACTAGAATACAAGTGGAATCCAACTAGAAGGTAACTGGAATACAACCAGAATATAACTCGACTAGGTGCGGCCCCAAATATATAACTGATTGAGAAAAAATAATAATAATAATAATAAATAAAACCAAATATAAAATCGGCCCTATACGAGGCCATTGTATTTCAAGTAGTACCTGGAATCAAACTTACTCATCTAACTCTCCACACCTTAACTCCGGCTTCCCCTCAGTTGTGTCTACCAATGAAAAGTGTTCTTCCTTCACCCCAGCTGTGTGAGTTAAGGGGGTAGGGTTACTTTTTGGTCTATTTTTTATTTAGCCTATATATATTTTTTTGTTTTTACTTTCTTCGCTAGACATCCATCAAAACTTAAAAAACACTCAATTCGAGATTAATTTGTACATTTTTCGGTAGAAAAGTGTCCCAGCCGATGGCCAGTTCCTCCTAAAGTTACAGGCTCGTTTTCGCTCGCCAGGAAATAAACCTATGCCTAAATGGCACGAAAGGTCTTAATATTAACAAAGAAATAGGGCAATTTGTTTTATAACCGCCAAACTAATGGAATGAACGTCATAACATCTCAAACACTAATGGGGCTAAACATGAGGGAGAAGGGGGTCCAGAAAAACCCTATCTCCACCCCCTCCCCCCCTCCCCTCGTGTACGTGTAAGTGTATGTGTGTATGTGATTGAAAGTGCTTATGTTGCCGTGGTGAGTGCCCTGTTACTACTGGTGTGCCTGTGAACCAATCCTCCCTTTATATACTCAAAGGTTCCTCATCGAGTCACCTTCTGCCTATTCGAGTCACGTTCCACTTACGTTCGAGTTACGTTCTACTTAGTTCCACTTACGTTCGACTTAACTTCATGTAATTCTGGTCATGATATACTGACATTCCGGTCTCATTCTGGTCATTAGAGTTGCATTCGACTTGGGATCGAATAGTCTTCTTTCCACATCCGGTTTCCTTCGAGTCACTTACTGGTTAACATCGACTCATATTTGGGTTACATTAGAGTCCATCGAGTTACGTTCGAGTTACATTCCGGTCATTGACGGGTCGCATTCTACTCTGAAGTCACACTCGATTAAGGCCGCGTAATTCTCGTCAATTCCGGTGAAAAGTTCGATTCCAGTGGGTTCTGGTGGATTAGAGTTCTGTATGACGCGGCCTTTAATTTGAAATATATTATAATTACTCCCAATTATATATATACGGTATACAAAATACCCTAAATACAGTATATCTAGCACATTATAGTTTGTGTAGTAATAATCATGACTGCATTGCGAACATCTCGAGAATGTTACATCTACTTTATATAATGGGCAGCTGAATTTCGCCACAAATATTTGCAAGTATAAAAGCTCATGATTACCGCCAGCTGGTTCATGCGTTCTATTGGACCAGCCCTCATTAAATATTGGTAAAGCCTGATTCAATAGTCCCCCGAAAATCTATCTATCTATCTATATACTCAGCACCAATCTCCACTTTTCCTATTTTATTTTTTATTTTTTATTTTTTGGGGGGCGACTCAAGACAGAGCCAGAACAGGGACAACACAACAGAAAACAATGAACACACAAACACAACATACAAATTCACACACACATCTAGGTCATCCCGAAAATAGTGTAAGGAAAACTGAAATATCAAGTTACTACCAACATTCTTTGATTGTCCCAATAGTTTCATGGTTGTCCATTATTAAAACCACTTACTTAATTTAGTAGGGTGTACAATTATGTGTCTCTCATAATCCTACTCAATATTACATTTCTGTTTGTGAAAGACTGATGTTGCTGTACCTTAAGGGGAGGTATTTAGTTTGTTCCCTACGTGTTCATCAAGCTTAAAATTAGACCCCTAGACCCCCTTTCAAGATAAATATGTACATTTTTCGGTAGAAAAATTTCCCGGCCGAAGGCCGATTTCTCTTAAGTTACAGGCTCGCTATCGCTTGCCAGGAAAAAATCGACACCTAATTGGCACAAAAGGTCTTAAAATTGACAGAAATGGGGCGAAAGTTATTAAAATAGCCAAACTAACGGGGCAAACGTCTTAAAATATCAAAAGCAATGGGACTAAACATGAGGGAGACGGAAGTTCGAAAAAAAATCCCTCAAGTGTAAACCTCCCCTTAAGTGTGTTCCTTATAATAGTGGCATTTCCCAACAGGAACAGTGTACTATTGTCCGTTCATTCTAGGATGGACAGAGATCGTAACTCCTTATAACCTCTCATAACTATATAAGGCCTAGAGTAATCGAGATAATATTTCTACCAAATAGGAAGACTTGGCTGGGGAATATGTGTATAAATTGACAGCTCATTTGTTCTAGCCCTTTTTGAGTTACAGAGGTTAGAGATTACGATTTCTACCCAAGCTAGAATGAACTGACTATAGTAATTGGTACTTGAAACAAGTATTACCATAAGCGAGCGAACACACAGTCACACACACATATGCGCACAGTCACACACAGGCAGTCACACACACACACACACACACACACACACACACAGCCATTCAGGACACAAACATCCCTTTAGTCTGGTTGTCAGGCACATTTCCTCCATGGTTACCAGTCATTTACCTCATAACGTCAACTTCCCCGTACAATTTCTATTTTTCACACAATTGACCACTTGCAAGTTTCAGGCTATAAGGAAGTTGGAGCCGTGAACATCGATATTAAACAGAAATGCAAGAATAATGTAAGTTTCTGATGGATAAATGGTATGTTGAAGTGGGTTACATGTATTTATAAATGTACTACCACCGTATTTTACCTGTAAATTCTGTTAACCCTTTCACGCACATATGATGCAGAGGTTGCCAGATTAGCAATAAGAAATAGAGTTCTCTCACTCTTATAATTACCTCTCCAAAATTAGTTTTCTGCCCACAGCTAACTCAAAGACAACTGCAGAGGTTGAAGTAACTAAACTAAAGGTTTCTAAATACCCCTGATGGTAACAAATGTTTTAACCCTCGTCTAGCGGGGGGGTTTTGGGCTATTTTGGGCATATTCAGGCCCTCCTGAATGATCAATCAAGTATCTGCATGAAAAGAAATGTATTCAGCAAAAACTAGACGCTACAAGCTTCAAAATAAGACCAGAACGAGCTATGTAGCACTCGTCGTTTTGATGCAGTGGTACCACCAACATGGGAGTTTAGCGTATAGCGGCATATTTTTTCCAGCTACGCTCACTACTGGCTACACTGCCGGCCTCTGGAGAACAGAGGGAGCGTGAGTCAGTGGGCGGTGGTAAGCCCTGGGTGTCTGCCGTGTGGCCTGCTGCGCTCCCGGTCATTTGCACTCGATTTTAACTCTTTAAAAGCCTTAATAATGCTCTTAACTTGCTGCTTTTTAGATACGGACTTAAGTCGGGGCCCTGCTCTTTAAGTGTTAAAGTATCCCTAATAGGCTCAAAATCGCGTCATATGTCGGAGAGGGTTAAATATCTTTGTCTACAGCTCCTTATAGAACGAAACTCGCAAGTCGGCAATTCGAGTATATTTGGTCCCCACTTTTAACTTTTCTTGGATCGTCAGAATTTTTCTTGGATCGTCAGGATTTGCTAGTTTATATATATTGTATGTATTTAATGGATTCCGTTCTTTTTTTTTTACTATACATTATAAGGCCCTTATTTTGTTAAGAGTTAATATACTAAGTTAGTGATTTGCTAGGTTAGCATAGCTTAAGGGGAGATTTCCACTTGAGGGATTATTTTCTGGACCCCTTTCTCCCTCGTGTTTAGCCCCATTGCTTTTGAGATTTTATGACGTTCGCCCCATTAGTTTGGCTATTTTAAGAACTTTCGCCCCATTTCTGTCAATTTTAAGACCTTTCATGCCATTTAGGGGTCGATTTTTTCCTGGCGAGCGATAGCGAGCCATTCATTTATGAGGAACCGGCCTTCGGCCGGGACATTTTTCTACCGAAAAATGTACACATTTATTTTAAAAGGAGGTCTAGGGGGTGTAATGTTAAGATTGATGGAAGTCTAGAGAACAAACTAAAAACCTCCCCTTAAGTTAGGTGAAATTATATACTGTTAGGTCAGGTTAGATTATATTAGTTTAGGTTAGATTATATTAGTTTAGGTTAGATTATATTAGTTTAGGTTAGATTATATTAGTTTAGGTTAGATTATATTAGTTTAGGTTAGATTATATTAGTTTAGGTTAGATTATATTAGTTTAGGTTAGATTATATTAGTTTAGGTTAGATTATATTAGTTTAGGTTAGATTATATTAGTTTAGGTTAGATTATATTAGTTTAGGTTAGATTATATTAGTTTAGGTTAGATTATATTAGTTTAGGTTAGATTATATTAGTTTAGGTTAGATTATATTAGTTTAGGTTAGATTATATTAGTTTAGGTTAGATTATATTAGTTTAGGTTAGATTATATTAGTTTAGGTTAGATTATATATTAGCTTTGTTTAGGTTAGATTATATTAGTTTAGGTTAGATTATATTAGTTTAGGTTAGATTATATTAGTTTAGGTTAGATTATATTAGTTTAGGTTAGATTATATTAGTTTAGGTTAGATTATATTAGTTTAGGTTAGATTATATTAGTTTAGGTTAGATTATATTAGTTTAGGTTAGATTATATTAGTTTAGGTTAGATTATATTAGTTTAGGTTAGATTATATAGGTTTGATTATATTAGTTCAGGTTAGATTATATTAGTTTAGGTTAGATAATATTAGTTCAGGTTAGATTATATTAGTTTAGGTTAGATTATATTAGGTTAGATTATATTAGTTTAGGTTAGATTATATTAGTTTAGGTTAGATTATATTAGTTTAGGTTAGATTATATTAGTTTAGGTTAGATTATATTAGTTAGGTTAGATTATATAGGTTAGATTATATTAGTTTAGGTTAGATTATATTAGTTTAGGTTAGATTATATTAGTAGTTTAGGTTAGATTATATTAGTTTAGTAGGTTAGATTATTTAGGTTAGATTATATAGTTCAGGTTTGATTATATTAGTTTAGGTTAGATATTAGTTCAGGTTAGATTATATTAGTTTAGGTTAGATAATATTAGTTCAGGTTAGATTACATTAGTTTAGGTTATATTAGTTTAGGTTAGATTATATTAGTTTAGGTTAGATTATATTAGTTTAGGTTAGATTATATTAGGTTAGATTATATTAGTTTAGGTTAGATTATATTAGGTTAGATTATATTAGTTTAGGTTGATTAGATTATATTAGGTTAGGTTAGATTATATTAGTTTAGGTTAGATTATATTAGTTTAGGTTAGATTATATTAGGTTAGGTTAGATTATATTAGTTTAGGTTAGATTATATTAGTTTAGGTTAGATTATATTAGGTTAGGTTAGATTATATTAGGTTAGATTATATTAGTTTAGGTTAGATTATATTAGGTTAGATTATATTAGTTTAGGTTAGATTATATTAAGTTAGGTTAGATTATATTAAGTTAGGTTAGATTATATTAGGTTAGATTATATTAGTTTAGGTTAGATTATATTAGGTTAGATTATATTAGTTTAGGTTAGATTATATTAGGTTAGATTATATTAGTTTAGGTTAGATTATATTAGTTTAGGTTAGATTATATTAGTTTAGGTTAGATTATATTAGTTTAGGTTAGATTATATTAGTTTAGGTTATATTAGTTTAGGTTAGATTATATTAGTTTAGGTTAGATTATATTAGTTTAGGTTAGATTATATTAGTTTAGGTTAGATTATATTAGTTTAGGTTAGATTATATTAGTTTAGGTTAGATTATATTAGTTCAGGTTAGATTATATTAGTTTAGGTTAGATTATATTAGTTTAGGTTAGATAATATTAGTTTAGGTTAGATTATATTAGTTTAGGTTAGATTATATTAGGTTAGGTTAGATTAGATTAGTTTAGGTTAGATTATATTAGGTTAGGTTAGATTATATTAGTTTAGGTTAGATTATATTAGGTTAGATTATATTAGTTTAGGTTAGATTATATTAGGTTAGATTATATTAGTTTAGGTTAGATTATATTAGTAGTTTAGGTTAGATTAGATTAGGCTAGGTTAGATTAGGTTAGATTATATTAGTTTAGGTTAGATTATATTAGGTTAGATTATATTAGTTTAGGTTAGATTATATTAGTTTAGGTTAGATTATATTAGTTTAGGTTAGATTATATTAGTTTAGGTTAGATTAGTTTAGTTTAGTTTAGCTTAGGTTAGGTTAGATTATATTAGTTTAGGTTAGATTATATTAGGTTAAGTTAGATTATATTAGTTTAGGTTAGATTAGATTAGTTAAGTTTAGGTTAGATTATATTAGGTTAGATTATATTAGTTTAGGTTAGATTATATTAGGTTAGATTATATTAGTTTAGGTTAGATTATATTAGTTTAGGTTAGATTATATTAGTTTAGGTTAGATTATATTAGGTTAGATTATATTAGTTTAGGTTAGATTATATTAGGTTAGATTATATTAGTTTAGGTTAGATTATATTAGGTTAGGTTAGATTATATTAGGTTAGATTATATTAGTTTAGGTTAGATTATATTAGTTTAGGTTAGATTATATTAGTTTAGGTTAGATAATATTAGTTCAGGTTAGATTATATTAGTTTAGGTTAGATTATATTAGGTTAGGTTAGATTATATTAGTTTAGGTTAGATTATATTAGGTTAGGTTAGATTATATTAGTTTAGGTTAGATTATATTAGGTTAGATTATATTAGTTTAGGTTAGATTATATTAGGTTAGATTATATTAGTTTAGGTTAGATTATATTAGTTTAGGTTAGATTATATTAGTTTAGGTTAGATTATATTAGTTTAGGTTAGATTATATTAGGTTAGATAATATTAGTTTAGGTTAGATTATATTAGGTTAGATTATATTAGTTTAGGTTAGATTATATTAGTTTAGGTTAGATTATATTAGTTTAGGTTAGATTATATTAGTTTAGGTTAGATTATATTAGTTCAGGTTAGATTATATTAGTTTAGGTTAGATTATATTAGTTTAGGTTAGATAATATTAGTTTAGGTTAGATTATATTAGTTTAGGTTAGATTATATTAGGTTAGGTTAGATTATATTAGTTTAGGTTAGATTATATTAGGTTAGGTTAGATTATATTAGGTTAGGTTAGATTATATTAGGTTAGATTATATTAGTTTAGGTTAGATTATATTAGGTTAGATTATATTAGTTTAGGTTAGATTATATTAGGTTAGATTATATTAGTTTAGGTTAGATTATATTAGTTTAGGTTAGATTATATTAGTTTAGGTTAGATTATATTAGGTTAGGTTAGATTATATTAGTTTAGGTTAGATTATATTAGTTTAGGTTAGATTATATTAGTTTAGGTTAGATTATATTAGTTTAGGTTAGATTATATTAGGTTAGGTTAGATTATATTAGTTTAGGTTAGATTATATTAGTTTAGGTTAGATTATATTAGTTTAGGTTAGATTATATTAGGTTAGATTATATTAGTTTAGGTTAGATTATATTAGTTTAGGTTAGATTATATTAGTTTAGGTTAGATTATATTAGTTTAGGTTAGATTATATTAGTTTAGGTTAGATTATATTAGTTTAGGTTAGATTATATTAGTTTAGGTTAGATTATATTAGTTTAGGTTAGATTATATTAGTTTAGGTTAGATTATATTAGTTTAGGTTAGATTATATTAGTTTAGGTTAGCGTATGTGACATTTGGCTCGGTACCACTTAAAACCAGTTGCACCGGCTTGTATACCTAGCAATATATATATATATTTTCATAACCCCTACTGCACCAAAGGGTACTACTATACATGTACCTCCCTGTAACAAGCAATGTGGCCAAAATGGCTTCAGAGGCAAGGTATAAGAACATAAGAAAATGGGAGTCTGCAGAAAGCCGGTCGGCCCACACAAGGCATATCGCTGTCACACCCAAACCCAATTACAAGGCCTAATTACAGACCCAACTCACTAATACCTTGAGGACTGACCTCACCAATACGGTCAGAGATCAACACAAGATTACGGGGTCTGCAAAGCGCTGATTGGCCCACACCCGGCAGATCCCCCCTCATACACAACCCATCTCGTCCATACGCCTATCTAATTTTATATTAAAGCTCCCTATCGTTCTTGATCCTACCATATCACTCGGTAGCCTATTCCACATGTCTACAACTCTGTTACCAAACCAATATTTGCCTATATCTTTTCTGAAACTAAACTTATTTAATTTGAAACCATTTGTTCGAGTTCTTTCGCTATCACTGAGTTTCAGTAAATTTTTCATGTCTCCTTTATTTATCCCACTTGAACACTTCGCTTATACACTGTTTTCTAGGCTTCAAATCGTTGCTAACAAACACACCCAAATCTTTCTCGCAGTCCGAGTTTTCTAATTCCGTATTAGCTAGTTAATATTTTGCATTAGCATTAGTCTTCCCTATCTTTAATACCTTGCATTTATCAATGTTAAAATTCATCTGCCAATTACCTGACCATTCGTGCAAGGTATCTAGATCCCTTTGGAGGCACTCTATCACTATCTGAAACTATTATTCTCCCCATTTTGGTATTGTCTGCGAATTTACTTATCCTACTAGTTATACCTAAATCAAGGTAATTTATGTATATAACAAATAACAGAGGACTCAATACAGATCCCTGGGGGACAGCACTTTTGACTGCTCACTATTCTGACTTAGTACCATTTATACTGACTCTTTGCTAACAACCTCCCACCTCAAAAGTTGATAAAACACTGACCCAGACAGCCTGTGAAAGCTCGCAGCCAACCTAAGAAGTGTTGCCAATTCCTTAGAACAGTATTTACAAGTCATGGTACCAGCCACTGCCTGATACTGGCAGTTACAAGGACCGTATATTACTGACGGCTTGCAGCCGTCGCTGGGACTTGGGAGTGATTTATCTACTGACGGCTGACAGCCGTAGCTGATATTGTATGGGTTAATTCATTCAGTGATGATGATTTTAATTAGCTTACCCATAACGGCCGTAGTATACATATTAGGTTGAGGGAGGCTTTGCCCCCCCCCCCCCCCCTAACCCTCACATGACGTGTTGTCATCATACAAGCAGGGGGGCAAATAACAGCTGGCTGGGGGATAATCTCGAACAAACAAAATAAAATATAAACAGTCAAATTAGACGGGAGCATAACCATGAAATATGTAAACAAAGCGATGATACATCCTCCAACACAACCTTTACTGAGAAGAGTTGACGAAAGTGTGTTTATTCATGCGCAGGATTCTGTTGTTTATAGGCCATATCAGGGCTTTTAAAGGTTCTTTATATCACAAATCCTCCATGAAGACGATATTGACAATATTACTGCGAGTCTAAACATACCTATTATCCCTCATAAATTGTTTCTAATAGTGCAGGACTAGTCATCTAAAGTTTAACGTTTGGTTCGGTTAGAGTATATTTAGTTAAAATAGTTTTTAGTTTGGGTGAACGTTATCTGGTGTAAGGCAGGACTTTTTGGACCCTCTTAGTTTCACTCCATTATTTTAACAATTTTAAGATTTTTTTCTTCATTAGTTTGCAGGCTATAATACACTCCACCGCATTCAGGTGGGAAATTCTCTATCGAATACTGTGGATATTTAGCTTGAAGTGGGTTTGGGGGTTTGGAAACGCGTTCACACACACATATATATATATATATATATATATATTTATATATATATATATATACACATATATACATAACATTTTAAGACCGAGTGTTCCACACATAAGTGCAGTTTCAGTCTCTTGTCCTAATGGCGGCGTTCCAGGCAACCCTGTTAAAGGCTGCTTCACTTGTCAAGTTCTTGGATTTGAGATCGGCACGTATAGTCCGATCCCAGGTCTTCCTCGGTCCACCCCTTGGTGCAGCTCCCTCCACAATCACAGACCTGCATTTTTTCACCCGATTTTGTTCATCCATTCTCTCCACATGTCCATACCATCCCAGTCTACTTGTACGCATCACCTCGCTAATACTCTTTATACCTAAATGTCTCCTCAGCTCAACATTTGTTATTCTATCTTGTAGCCTGGCCCCACACATCCATCCCACCATTCTCATCTAATTACGCTCCATTCTGTTGACATCCTCTACTTTAGCGGCCCATGTTTCTGAGGCATACGTCATTGCACTTCTAACACCTGAGGCATACACCTTTCCCTTCAGGGGGAGAGGCATTCTTTTCATGGTCAGGATTGGCATCAGTTCTCTGGACTTCCCCCAGCCACACCTAATTCTAGCAAGTGGCAGCCTCGGCCCCACCACCGGCAGAGATGGTATCTCCTAGGTAACAAAACTTGTTCACCAGCTCCAAAGACTCATTTCCAAAATTCACAGCCACAGGATCATCACCTAACACAAGCTCGCCTTTGCACACTACGCACTAAAATTTCTCTATTTCTGACTTATCCTTCGGCAGGGGTCCCTTTATTCTACTACAGTTCTTACTCCCATGGTGTACCCAACATCGACAGATGCTACATTGAATTGAGTTAGCGCCCACTCCCTTTCCACACACTGCACATGGGTATGCACCGCTCTTTTCGACATTGCCTCGTCTCAATGTACAATGCATAACCTTGGTGTTGTTAATATTGACTCTTAACACTCAACGAGCGGCCTAGGCGGTAACTACTAGTACCTGCCAAGTGGGTGGTTATACCCTAAACGAGCTTATTTCCGTGCTCTTTTTCATGCATAAACAAGAGCCAGAGCGTAATACAATTATGTATCCCTGAAAGGGCGTTAATTGAGCTTTCCAATGACACCTGAACCATCCTTCTACGATCACTGGTTGTCTTGCAACGATCGTGCAACCGAAGGGCAAAATCCCTAAAATACGGTAATTTCCTTACATAATTCTCTGTGTAGCGAGGTAGTGAGTGTGGATGTGTGTAGAGGGGACAGCAGATGCCGCGCGGGACCCGTGCCGAACGGTCAGAGTCAACCTACGCTCCTCCCACCGCTCGGACTCCCTCTCAGAGCCGATAATGTGCTCAAATTTGCATGCTACTATAGCCGGGCCCCGCTACATAGTCCTTGGTTTTCTTGTCCGACTATAGCCGGGCGCCGCTCTTAAGGGGTTAAACCCTTGCTCGCCATGCCCTCTCTCCACTCTCTGAATTTGGCCTCAGCATCTTGCACACTGTCAGCTATTAGGACTAAATCGTCTGCATAAAACAGTTCCAACGGGAGTCCGCCTCTAAAAACTCTAGACTGTGCCTCCAAGACCATAATAAAGAGGAGGGGGCTTAACACTGAACCTTGATGGACTCCAACACAGACTGCGAACTCATCACTCAGTACACCCTTCACCCTCACCGCACTTCGCGATTCCTCATACATCTTCATTATCACACGCACCAGCCACTCTTCCACACCAAGTTTCCTCATAGCCCACTTCACAACATCTCTAGGCACCCTATCAAAGGCCTTCTCCAGGTCTACAAACACAAAGTAAAGATCCTTGCCTTTTAGTAAGTATCTTTCCTGTATCTGCCTGACTATGAAGATAGCATCGGTTGTACCCCGTCCTGGCATAAAACCAAACTGCATATTATCAATAGAGATGCTTTGCCTGATCAAACTCTCAAGGACTCTCTCACAGACCTTCATGATTTGGTCAAGCATTTTCAGGCCCCTATAAGTTCCTCTATCTAGCGCATCCCCTTTTCCTTTGTATATATTCACTATCACACTTTTGAGCCAATCCTCTGGGATTTTTTTATCCTTAATAATGGTGTTTATCAACTCAGTAACTAAGTTTACACCAGTCTCCCCTGAGGCTTTTATCATCTCAGCAACAATGTCAGAGCAACCTGGAGCTTTACCGTCCTTCATTTTATTGGTTGCGTCGCTCACTACAGCTGGTGCTATCAAAGGAGGGGGCCCAGATATTGGTTTTTCGATACTAAGCTGTTCCTTATCCCATTCAAACTCTACATTTAGCAATCGTTCATAGTGTGCCTTCCATGCTTCTCTGATATTTTCATGTTCTGCATACACAATCTTCCCATTATCGTTTCTAACACACTGTTCACCTATAATATCCCTACTGTCATTTTTAACTCGCCTAGCTACTGTGGGTTGAAGATCCTATTGGGATTGTCCGTGTTACACACTTGTTCGAGGACTAGGTCCTTAATGCGATTTTTAGCATTGTAAATAACTCTTTTGGCAGTTCGTTTAGCTGCCTGGTATTCCTCCTTGCTGCCTCCTTTCTTCCATACTTTGAAGCATCTCCTTTTCTCTTTCACAGCATATATATATATTATATATATATATATATATATATATATATATATATATATATATATATATATATATATATTCGATATGTATCGGATGATTTTAAAATCATGGATGCAGATGCGGATGCTTGATGACAATATCCCCGCATTTGCGGTTTATTTATGCATAATATGCAATTTAAATTGTGACTGATGACTTTCAGCCACATAAGTCAAACTTAGTAATGAATAAAATAACACACTGTCGTGAAGAAGTATGAACTATGAAGATAAAGACAGAGAGTCAAGTTGTAAAGAGAGATAAGGGTGTTGGGAAGGGTTGCCAGTTACATACATGGACATAGTTACTTTACCCATTCAGTTAAAGATAACAACGCATTTTAACTAATCTGTAACATGTTGGCACTTCAACACATTCTTAATTAGTATGATAACATTTTAACTCTCATATTGATGTATGGTATACCATTGTATAATTAAAATATAGACATTCGATATTCAACACAAAGTTGGCCCTTGTCAAAACATGTGCTCTCTCTCTCTCTCTCTCTCTCTCTCTCTCTCTCTCTCTCTCTCTCTCTCTCTCTCTCTCTCTCTCTCTCTCTCTCTCTCTCTCTCTCTCTCTCTCTCTCTCTCATTTACTATTTGTATTTTGGATATTGATTTATGCATCTTTTTCATTATTCTATTTAGACTACCAATACGTAATGTATATTTTGTATTTTATATTTGTAACTAATTTTATGCATTGATATGTTTTGTAATATCCTCATTCTAAAAGTGCAGATGCGGCTACGGAAATTTGGTACATCTCTAATATATATATATAATATATATATATATATATATATATATATATATATATACAGCATATCACGCTTATAATCTGATCAACCAACTATATCCAATTGGGGCAAAGAAAATCTTGTTACTTTCAATGATCCCAAAACCCAATCTCTCCATTTATCTATCTGTCACCATCTCCCACATGACCAATTGACCATCCTATATGCTTCAACAATACACACATCATCCCTTCATCTTCTCTCAGTTTTCTGGGTGTTTCTTTTTCTCCTTACCTTTTTTGAAAAGATCATATTATCACTCTTGCTGAATGAACTTCCCAGAAGTTAGGTGTGCTCAACCGTCTCCGTGGGTTCCTCACCCCCACACAGCTTCTTGCGTTGTATAGGGGAGATTACTCCCATGTAGAGTACTCCACAAGTTGTCAACTTGTGGAAGTTGTCAACTTGTGGAATGGGCTTCCCCGAAACGTTATAGACTGCATCACCGTTGATTCATTTAAACTCCGCCTAGACAAATATCTCGCATCAAACCCGCGACTGACTGCGTTTGTAAATGAATAACTTTATTTTATCCCCCCCTCAGTTACTAACCCATCTGTCCCCTACTAACTTCCTAATCCTGCCACGGACATTAGTTCCAGGGCAGTAATTCCCTTTCCAATGTTTCCTTACCCACTCTAAACCACTGTTTGGACACTTGATCCTCAGTGTTTTGGAGGACAAGCAACCTAGAAGGGTCACTAGATCTGTTGTTGCTTGATTTCCTTTGTACTCCTTTGTACTCCTTTGTACTCCTTTGTATCGAGTATTGTTGGCATGTGTGGGGAGGTTCCATCCATACCTTACTTCTCAAAGGCATAGAGTCAAAAGCATTTTATCTCATCAATTCCCTATACAATCTCTTTCTACATGCCACATTGTTGCATCTTTCTCACTTATTTACTGCTAATAATATACTCAGTGTTCTTCAAAGCTTTCCCAGCGTAGACCTCCTCCCTTATGAAGAGTGGGGGGCAACCACCTTCCAACACAAACCCACCCCTATTCTGTCCAACTCTCTAATGCAAGAGTGAACCAGTTTTCCCATGCTTTCAATTACTCAAAAAGTAGGCTTTGGAACTTTCTCCCTCATCACATGACTTAAACTGCTTCAATCTCAGTGTGTCCAGACAAGTTGACTGTCACTCTTCTACTTTGGCGGGAACACTCTTTACAAGCACCTTTGTCCTTTGGATCCTTTAAAAAAAATATATATATATATAATACAAAAAAAATATATATATATACTGGTATATATATATATATACCCGTATATATATACCGGTGTATATATATATGTATATATATTTATTATAGGTTTGAGTCCCGTAGGGAAGAATGAAAACATAATATTTAGTAGTGGCCCCGGAATCATGACGAATTGCCTCAACAAAGTTCTCTATGAACTCAGGCTCGCCATTCAAATGGCCTGCCTAAGAGCAGAAAATATAAGAGCATACCATATCATCGTGAGCGAACGCTCAAACTACTCATGGACTCGTCCATGTATGATGAGGATGCCACTTCTGAAAAAAACTAGTACAAAATTTATAAAAATAATAAAATGAAATCATAAACTAAATCTGACCAGTACTACAGTCTGATGTTCGTAGCTTCGCTTTCCAGCTTGCCCCGACGCAATTCTGCCTATACAGATATACCAAGACTCTCAAGGACATCAGATGAATGGGAAGGGGATGGTTGGGAGGGCCGGAATTGTCAATGATTCCGGGGCCACAACTAATTATTAGGTTTTCATTCTTCCCTTCAGGACTCAAACCTATAATTTATTAGTGGCCCCTCCATCATTGACGAAATGCCTGACATCTCAGTCTGGAGGGGGACATTCAACAGGAATAATTGCCCGTAAAAATTGCTCGAAAAGGGGCTCGTGTGACAGCGGCTTAAGGGAAAATAAGATATTAGAAGAAGAGAGGTCAGAAGGAGAAAGAGAGATGATGGACCAAGTGAGTGTATTGAGATATGGTAATTTTGGGAGTGAAGGGAATCATTTATGTATTTATCCTTGTCTTATTGTATATATGTTTTTTTTTTTTTTTTTTTTAAGAGACAATGAAAGGAGAAGGAAAAACACAGATAAAACAAAAAGGTCCATGTGCCTAAAGGCATCCTCCATTCATAAAATGTTTGTAACAACTGGATTTAAACATTTGTAGATTGTAAGTTTGTGGAAAGCAATTCGAGGGAAGTGAATTCGAAAGAGTAGTAGCTCTGGGGATAAATGAATTCTGATAAGCAGAAGTTCTGCATTGTGGAGGAGAAAGTGTAAATTCATGGGCGCTCTCAGCTGCCCTAGTTCTACGGGGAAAGATGTGGAGAGGCGGCACAATTGAAGCAAGTTCCTCGGAACAATTGCTGTGAAAATATCTGTAGAATAATGCAAGGGATGCAACGTTTCTTCGTATGGATAATGTAGGAAGGTCCTGTGTGATTGCAGGGTTATTGATTAATCTAATCGCTTTATTTTGAATTTTGTACAACTGCCTCAATGCAACCACTCCACTTCCACCCCACAGAGGTGAACAGTAATCCATCTGAGAACGCACATGACTTTTATATATTATGGCCAACTGCTCGTCAGTGAAGAATTCTCGAACTCTGTACAGGGGTCCCAGTTTTTTAGAGGCATTCTTAGCAATGCTTCTAACATAATGTGTCCAGCTCAAGTTAGTAGTTAATGTTACACCGAGAATGTCAATACTAGGGGAAGTGGGAATATTTACATCAATAAAAAATATATGGGAGTCAGTGAGATTCTGTCGGTTAGAAAATTGAATGTACTTGGTTTTCTGTGCATTAAAGGAAAGTAGATTCTTTTGTCCCCATTCATTAATTCTAGAAAGGTCCTGGTTCAGAGAAATTGCAGTGTTTATTTTTGAATTTATAAGATCGGGTTGGGTGAAAGAATTGGTAAATGTGAAGGAACTGTGGAGTGTTAAGTCATCTGCGTAGGAATGTATTGGATTATGAGTGGTAGATATGAGATCATTGATATGAATGAGGAACAGAGTTGGGGCCAAAACTGATCCCTGGGGAACACCAGCATTTATTGAGTGAAATTGAGAATAAAGGCCATCTACCATTACACGTATTTTTCTGTTATGAAGATAGGAAGAAATTAGTGGAACTAATGATGCAAGGCCGTAGTGTGACATCTTCGACAATAAGGATTGATGCCAGACTATCAAATGCCTTTGATATATCCAGTGCTATTGTATGTGTTTCACCATGTTGGTCTGTAGCTTGGTTGATTTGATGCGTAAGAAGGCAAAGAATGTCTGCAGTTGATCGACATCGTCTAAAACCATATTGCCTATCACTGATTAATTTATTATTCTAAAGATGCTTAATTATGTGATTATTTAATATAATTTCAAAGACTTAACCAAGAGTGGAAGTTATAGCTATTGGTCTGTAGTTTGATGGATCTGAAGAGGCACCTTTTTTAGGAACTGGGTGGATGTTTGCTTCTTTCCAGGGTACTGGGAAGCATGAGGTATGAGTACACAGACGGAAAAATTTTGCCAATACAAGAGCGAGCACCAAGGAGCAATTCTTAAGTACTATTGGAGGAATTTCATCTGGACCAGGAGCCTTATCTACTGAGAGATTCTGCAAAATAGTCTTGACATGTCTGGTGTGGATATTAAGTGAGGGAATTTCAGGCGAATTAAAAATAAGTAAAGGGACATCTTGATTTATTTCATCTAAGGTTGAGTTCGTGGAGAAAATATCCGCAAGAAGGTTAGCTTTACCTCGTGGGTCACTTACAAGATTGCCAGTCGGAGATTTTAATGGTGGAATGGATGAAGCAGTAGTGAAGTTGGATTTGAATGAGTTAAGAGTAGACAAAAATATTTTGTTATCATTTGGATTATGTAGAAGTTTATTTGCCTGCTTGTGGAGAAAGTTTGATTTAGTTAGGTTTAATACAGTTTTGGCATGATTTCTGATGTTTCTAAAGTAATTAAAGGCTTCATGTGTTTTTGATCTTGTGTATGCATTGTAGGCTATTGCGTTTTGTTCAGTTACTCTAGCACAATTATGGTCAAACCATTTAGGTGAATTAGATCTTTTACTGTACTTTTGATGAGGAATAAAAGTTTCCATTCCAATTTTTACAAAATCTTGTATGTGGCTCAAGGTGGAGTGTGCATCATTAGAAAAGAAAGAGGTCCAGGGAATATCAATAAAGAAACCTTGAAGACCCTCCCAGTCTGCCCTATCGTAATGCCATTTAGTCACCAAAACAGGTTCAGATTGGGAAGGTGTGGTAGGTGATAGACAGGTGGCCTGTATCAGACAGTGATCAGAAGATCCAAGCAGGGACCTCACTGTAACATCATAATTTTCTGAATTGGTTGTTAAAAATAAGTCCAGTAGGTGGGAATTATGATTAGGATTATCTGGTACACGGGTGGGTTGGTTGACTAGTTGAGTGAGATTAAATGAGTCTGCAAATAGCTCACATTCAAGACCAGCATCATCAGTCCTGGCTGAATGAGTGAGCCATTCAACATTATGGACATTAAAATCACCCAACACAGTGATTTCAGGAGAAGCATTTAAGTTGAGGACACTGAGTTGTGAGGACAGATAATCAAAAAGACTTTGCTCTGGAGGAGTATTTGGGGAACAGTAGATGCAACATATGTATTTAAATTTACCAGCAGAAATTAATTTGTATATAGAATAATCAAAATAGGGACAATTGAAACTAGTAACCTCCTCCAGGGCAATTTCAGATTTTGTGAAGCAACATACACCTCCTTTAGGTCTGAAATTTTGGAGCAGTTGATAACCTGGAAAATTAAATCTAGATGTGTCAGATGTGGATGTTACTTGAGTCTCTGTCAAAAAAAGGAGAGTAGGGGATTCTGCTTGAAGAAATTGGTGTACAGAATTGATGTTAGAGTGAAGTCCCCTTATATTACTAAAGAAAAAGCTGCACCGACGAGCAGCTTTGGGACGTTTCAATGCTCTTGACACAGTCGCATGATGACGACCGGGAGGGCCCTGTGTCAATGACCCAACCCTGCCGGGGGTGGATATCCGAGGTACCACCAGGTTTGCTCTTAACAATTGTACTGCCATATTTATTAGGTAAGTGTATGGTGTTACATGTATGATATGTAGTGGGAAGAGTAGTGTTTTATGAGTAGTGTTTTATATATTTTCCTTTCTACAGTCGCGCTAATAAGTCATGTCTCAGCAGTCATTACGTTTGGCTGGCTCTGTGCTGTATTAATGTCTGTCAGTTGTTGAATAGGGTGGGTAAGTGTAGGAACATGATTATATTTCTCACTCAGAAAGAAGAAACCATGTGTAAATATTGCTGATACCAATTATTGATCAAAACATACTTGGTGCCGAGACATTACTTATTAGCGCGACTGTACACTACGGGACATAAGGTCGTGGCTATAAGTTTTTGAAGCTATCCCAACTTGAATTGAATCATATTTTTAATACTTAATAGTATACTTACATTTCGGAAGTTCGTTTTGTTAATCGATAATTCATATTGAGCCAATATTTATGTCTTAACCCTCTCCGACATATGACGCGATGTTGAGCCTATTGGGGATACTTTAAAGCCTTTGTTACCATCAGGGGTATTTAGAAACCTTTAGTTTAGTTACTTCAACATCTGCAGTTGTCTTTGAGTTAGCTGTGGGCAGAAAACTAATTTTGGAGAGGTAATTATAAGAGTAAGAACACTCTATTTATTATTGCTAATCTGGCAACCTCTGCATCATAAATGCGTGAAAGGGTTAAAGTTCACAGTAATATCAAAGACAAAAGTGTGCTTCCGCAACCTGCCACTGTGTGAATCTGAATCACCTGTGGGTCGAAAAACGAAGCATGTATTGGGTATAAATAGCACTTCTTTCAGATGCTTCGTTTGTCGACCCTCAGGTGTTTCGGATTCACTCAGTGGCTGGTTGGAAGAACGAACTTTTGTCGTTGATAGTTCACTCGGATACCATAGTCTCTAGCCCACTCATACAAATTCCTGGATTTCACCTATTTCTAATTATGGAAGTATATCTCTGGAAACCAATTGATGACTATATTCTTCTATAAATCAAGTACAAAACTATAAGCACTATTTATTGAAAAGTAAGTTCTATCCAAAAATCAATCCAGATAGTTATAATTGCCTAAAGAACAACAGGGGGTCCACGAATTCTTATGCGAGGGCTAGAGACTATGGTATCTGACTGTACATGCCTTGCCTGTAGCTCCTGCAGACAATTAATATATTATAGCTTCGAGATGTTAATTTAATCAAATGTTTACGTTAGGTGGCGGTACTTACTAATATAGTCTACGTTCAGCTTGAAAATGATATCATACCATACTCAGTATAATCGAATATGGTTGAACATTTAATTATCTGAGATCTCTGTCAATATTTTCTTATCGCGTGGTTGTAATCAAAATGTAATCCATGTACAGCAATATAGAACGGTGTACCAAGGTTTATTATGTCTTCAAAACTTCGTCTCTTCTGCGTGGACTTAAACCCTAGTATTTCGTTTCCGTTATCGAGCTCCTTACCACTGAGCTACACTTCCCTTAACTCGTTCTGTACCAGCGACGGCTTTTCATTGGATTTCAGCTTCACTTAGACGATTTAATGAAGCTTAGGAAGGCTATATGGCAGTTTATAGGTATAATTGGGATAGGCTATAGTCAAATCCATGTATAGCAATTTAGAACGGCGTTACAAGGATTATTATGTCTTCAAAACTTCGTCTCTTCTGCGTGGACTTAAACCCTAGTCTTTCGTTTCCGTTTTCGTGCTCCTTACCACTGAGCTACACTTTCCTTAAGGGGAGGGGAGGCAGACCGTTTTTCTGGACCTCCTTCTCCCTACTGTTTAGCCCCACTAGTTTTGAGATGAAAAGACGTTCGGCCCGTCAGTTTGGCGATTTAACACCTTTCGCCCCATTTCGTTGTCAATTTGAAGACGTTTCGTGCCATTTAGGTGTCGATTTTTTCCTGGCGAGCGATAGCGAGCCTGTTATTTTAAGAGGAACCGGCCTTCGGCCGGGACATTTTTCTACCGAAAAATTTACAAATTTATCTTGAAGGGGGGTCTAGGGGGTGTTTTTCTAAGCTTGATGGAAGTCTAGGGAGGAAAATAAACAAAATATATGAATAAATGAATTAATAGACCAAACAAACGGTCTGCCTCCCCTTAAGCGTAGTAATGTGGTGTGGCAGGAGGTGAGGCTGGAGACAGAAATGAAGGAAACGTGAAGGTCAGGAATATGAACTTGGGATGATGGCGAAAGAGGATGGTAGTGAATATATTGAGAGTTGATTATTGAGAGAGTGTTAACCCTTTGAAGCTCTGACGCGTTTTAGAAGTTTATTTTGGCTATCATTAGACGATTTTATGCAGCTTAGGAAGTATCTGTGGGTATTAAAAGGGTACATACTATCTCAATCAACCCTTTGACTTCCATATACCGTTACTAACCTGAATACAATCGTCTAATAGTAGCCAGAAACTGAACAGAAATGCGTATTGGAGCTTGAAAGGGTTAACATTAGGTGTAGGAAACAGATGAGGATGAGCAAGAAAAAATTATGATGTAAGTGAAAGGAAAGGATGGTGAGAATAAAGCCGGAGTCACACGAGCCCTTTTTCGAGCAATTTTTACGGGCAATTATGGTCTGAAAGCTTAAAAAAATACACGTTATCAGAATTCAGCCGCCTAACATAATCTACCTTCAGTGGTCCTGATGTGGCGGCGTCTACGCCGTGGGACCACCTCCCGGAGCTGCCAACCGCGGATGGCTGCCGACCCTCCGCGGCCGGAGACAAGATCAATCGACCAGTGGAGGACAACCGGATGCCGGCCGCGGGGAGCAGTTTCGGGAGCCAAACCGTCACAACTATCCCCTGCCCCCCCCCTGGGGGCACGGGTCCTTGGAGTGGCTTCGGTCGCGCCGGGAATTTCCACACCTCGCACCACACACACACATCACACAGTTTTTCCTACACCGAGAAATGACTCTCCGGCTGTCATTTCTCGAAGACTTCTTCTAGCCGGAGACATTGAGAGCAACCCAGGACCCACGTACACATACATATGTCCAACTTGCTCAAAACCCATCACTTCGAGTCGCCACACTAAGGGTTCAGTTCTCTGCAATTCATGCAGGAACTGGACCCACTTCACCTGTACAACACTTGCCTCCAAGAAACACTACACGAACACCTGGACCTGTTCCTCATGCCCCTCCCTCTCCCAGTCAAATCCCTCGCCTAAAACCCGTCCACCTCTCCTCCCCAACCCACCTAGCCTTCCCATATCATCCACTCCCCCCCCTAAAACCCGTCCACCTCTCCTCCCTAACCCACCTAACTTTCCCATACCATCCACATCCTCAACTCAACACACCACACCCCATCCTAATCCATTCCAACCCCCATCTCCTGCTCCCCAATCCCCACCCCCACCTCACCCATCCCAACCTCCAGTCCCTCCCTCACCCCCACCCTCACCCCCACCCCCTCCTCGTGCAGCAGCACCCAACATACATCGTGCACATAACATTAACATTCTCCAATTGAACATAGATGGCATTAACACAAAGAAACACGAACTCTCACACTTCATCAAACAACACAACATACACATTGCCATCTTACAAGAAACAAAACTCCGCACATCACAAAAAAACACCCACATTTCATAATTTCACCACCATCACACAAGACCGGGCTGTCGGCGGGGGCGGTGGACTCATCACCCTGGTACACAATGAAATATCATACATAGTAACCAGTGTACAAACCAAATCCCTCCTCCCCCCAAATGATAACACAACAGAAATACAATCAATTAAAATACGCACTGGCAACAAATCCAACATAACCATCATAAACACATACATCCCTCCCCAAACATCCCCTACAGTACCAAATGAATACAGACCACACTTACAACACATCACAAACACCCCACACATCATCCTGGGTGGTGACTTCAACGCCAAGACGTCGGCCTGGTTTGTCGACAACCCCGACACAGACAGAGGGCTGGTACTACAAAACCAAACAGATAACCTCATCATCCTTAACGACATCCATCAACATACCCATATTCCTCACCAAGCCCTCTATAACCCATCATCTCCAGACATCACCTTTTGCTCCCCAGAACTCGCCCCCACAACATCCTGGAGGGTGGTCAGAACCTTAGGCTCTGACAACCTCCCGATCATTATCATCACCAAAACCAGACTCACCCCAGCTAGCCACAAACACACATACACCAATTATAAAAGAGCTAACTGGGAAGCATTTACAAATGAGACAGAACAACACTTCACAACTCTAAACAGTACACCCATCACTAACATCAACAATGCTGTACACATACTCAATAAAACTATCCAAAACGCTGACAAGAAACACATTCCAAGAGGTAACAGAAAAAGACACAACCCCAACTTCACACCAGAAATTCAAAACCTCATCAGACAACGCGACACACTGAAAACACTCCCCAGCACCCCACACACAAGACATCACACAACAAATTCAAGCACTCAACACCCAAACTAACAACAAAATACAAGAACAACAAAAACTAAATTGGAATAACTTCCTACAAACACTTGATCACAAAACAAACCCCAAAAAACTCTACAAAACACTAAACAGCATCACACTTTCCAACAGCAACACAACACAATCACATGCTGCAATCACAACAACAGACTCTACTCCTTCATGTAAACAACAAGCAAACACTCTCATCAATCACTTCTCACATGTCAGCCACCTAAAACCTCACAAAGACGACCGACGTGTCATCCGACGTAAGAGACAATTCCCACAGACCCTGACTATACACCCTTCACCAATCACCAGACAAAGCATATCATCAACAATCTCAAGCACTCACCCGCCTGTGGCCTAGACAACA